>JAMWFC010000091.1:994962-1096041 GCA_027475525.1 Macrolepiota albuminosa
AATTTCATTTGGTATTTTACATATAATGTACAGCCAGACTACATATTATATTACCGGATAGCTGTATATATGCATAGAAGGAAGAGAGAGAGAAGACTTATATATATATAGAAAATGAACTTGATACTTTCTATATGTCTGTTGGTATAGTATTATTATTTATGACAAATAGCTGCTGAATAATATCAGGTTCCGCTGAGTTGGGGGCTTTCCGGGAAAGCAATTGCCCTTACAATGCGGACTTGACCCACGGATACTCGGGTGCCTGGAACTCCGGGGCTAGGACTCCGGGGTTCAAGACGTGGACAAGGAAATCCCGGGAGAGGGGACTTAGTCCGGGGGTTTTGGGTGGATGGGTAACTGGGGAGTTCGGGTGGGGGTTGAGTCGTAAACCGGAGGTTCTAAGACGAGACCAAGTTAGTAAGTTAAAGTCGCGAAGTGCGTACCAGTCTTAGAGCACGCGATTATCCAAGCGTGCCAGTCAAGCGTGCCAGTCAATGCGTACCAGTCAAATAGAGGGCACGCAACAATCCAAGTAATGCAAAGTAACAGTGTATGTAATATCAAGACTAGCGAATACAACAGGGAACTGTGCTATAAGTACTACGGGACCGGGTCTCGGGGCTCCGGGGTGTCTGGGATGGGTTCCGGAGGTCATTGAGTAGCGGCAGGGGCTGTATACCGGGATCGCGTGTGTGGGGCGCACGATCAATTGGCGCGGAGGGAGTTGTGATGCATGATGCATGATGCATGATGGCCAGGAACAATTCACATGATCCGATCGTTGATCAGGGCTGGTGGCGGCTGATGGCGGTCCCTGATGCGCGTGATGGCGGTGTCGGCGGTTATGATGGCGGGGCGTGTCTTGTGGGGTCGGAAGGAGGGTCCCAGAGGGTGTTCCGGGGGTGTTCCGGGGTGGGCCCAGAGGGGAGGGGTCGTGACAAATAACAGTAAGACATGGTAACAAAACAGACAAGTTTAAAGTCTCGTTGATAAAGTCGTTGATGATGATTTTTGAAAAGAGTAAGCGAGACAAAATATACTAATAAGGAACTTAATAGAAACTTCTAGAGCATTCCAGAACATCATGTGATCTGAAACAAACTTGTGAGGAACTCAAGACGTTCGAGCTTGTAAAGAACCCTTTCTCTTATTTACGTAAGAGAGTCGGGGATAGTCACTGGCAGCCAAAGAACTTGATATTGGTGGGAGCCCCAATTCTATCTATTCTAATATTTTCTTCAGATTTATGGCTGCTTTTTTTATGAAGTCTTCAGATCAGGATACTGATGGATTGAATAAAATAGCTAGTTCACATTAAGGTGATGAGGAAGATTGATGATATATTTATTTATATCTAATTGATCTGCTTTAAAAATAACTGACTCTCAAGTTGATTTGTGTGATTTACCAACACTTGGTTTTGATTTGTTCTCTCTACTCAGTTGGCAGATGCATCTTTTTATTGTTTTATCTATTTTGTATTTTATAAAGGTGAATTCAATATACAATCACAAAGTGATAGCAGATTTGACAAAACTTCTAAGAAGTATATTTCATATTCTGGGTGTAATAATTCTTTCTATCCAACTACTTCAGTTCTTGTTCATACTTTGCTAACCTCATTTTTAGATTTTTTACTTTGGCTTCAGCTATTAAAGCTTTGATTTTATACTCCTTTCTCTTTTTTGCATTAGTTTCTACTCTTTTTATGGCCTGCCATGTTATTGTATCTGCCCTTTTTCTCATTTAATTATCTCTTGGTATTCATAGCAATTTGTATAATAACTTATCTGCAGCTTCTTCTCAATCTCAAATTGACCACACGACATGTGCTTCTGCAATTCTTGCTTCTGCTGAGCCTGATCTATGTCTCTTAGTAGTGTCAGCACTCCATAACATTAATACATGACAACTCAAATCTGACAATATGTACAATGCATCTCCTCTATGACTTTTTGTATCTGCAGATTGCAGGTTCATTCTTACTCTCTATAGTATCGCCTCTGATTATGATTTGTCAAAAACTATATCCTATCTACTATTTACCAAAATATTTCTTGGATAACTTTCTTTGGTAGAAAAAAAGACCTGACAATACTATAGTGCAGGTATTCTATGTTTCATGCAATTTTGGGACAGAGAAAATATTTCCAAAAATCTACATATGTCAGCTGACCCTACACTCATTGCAGCATTCATAGTTAATCACATCAGAAATACTACGAGTGATTCTATTAAAATTTGGCTTAATGGCTTTTGTCTCTGACATAATTTCAATCTTGCCAAATAGAGTGGCAACCACCCTTGGATTAAAGCACTCAAAACCTTGGCTGCTTTGCAATCTCCTGGCCTTAAACATCCACATCAAAACCCTATTTTTCTCTTCCATCTTCAATTGCTCTATGACAGACTGGATTTTTCTTCTTTTAAAAACTATGCTATCTGGGCCACTGCTCTTATAGCATTCCAAGGCTGTTGTCATTTGGGCAAATTACTTCTCCTCTTACAATCAAACTTCAACTCTGCCCAAAATGTCTGTCAACTGCAATCTTTGTATCTCACAAGCTCTAAATTGACAAGAAATTAATTACCTTTCATCTGCCCTAGACTAAAACCTCTCACTCTGCTGGTGCTGATTGCAACCTGACTGAGAGGGAAGACTTCTGTCTCACTTGCATGCTCACAAACCACCTCCTCATTAACCATTGCTCTGATAATTCTTCACTCTTTTCCTTTCGAGACAATGCCCATTCTTCTCCTTCTATTTTAACTAAAGAAATGTTTCTTACTTCTATAAAGAGTGATTATTTTCTCTACTCTACAGCCAACATCTCTGAATTTCTCCACAGAAATTTATTCTACTCAACAACTCAAGATTGTTCATGGACACAGCTATTGTATAGGAGGCTCAGTCAAGCTCCTCTGCAATAGTGTTCTTCCACACATTGTCATGAAATACGGTGGCTGGAGCTCACTATGTTTTTTAATCCACTGGAGACATCTGGACTACATTGTTTCAAATGCCATCACCTTTATGTGGGAAGCATCATATCGTCAATTTGCCTACAACAACAATCTCTCAAAAATTTTTAATACTCACTGGTTCGATCTTCTAAACCTCACAATGTCTTAAACTTTCCTTTGTAAAAAAAAAAATCCAATTTCTTTTTACAATACACGATATTGACCTTCCTGTTGACATTTCTAAATAATACAATATATTATCGTTTCCTCTACTAAATAATCCATTATTCACATTCTTGTTAGCTTTTGTCCAATGTCGCATTTCAATGGCTCAGCTCTGGTGGGTAGGCACGGCCGTAGATAAGCTGTGCCTAGTTGGGTATCCGCTGCTAAGGTAGGGGACGTGAGGTACTCGCACGCTTAGTCAGAATGCTTAGTAAGCATCAAGAGCGGCAAAAAAGCCAAGTTTCGAAAACCAAAAAAATTATATAGAGGATAGGAAAGACTAGACAGCTCCAGATGACAGATAATAAGAAGCAATTTTCTTTTCATATTCCTCCTTCAGTTCCCTTGCAATTTCTGGAGGCAATGTACGATGTCCATGGTATTTCCGATTAGCCCAGGCTGCTTGTGGTCCTGTCAAACTGTCACGACCCCTCCCCTCCGGGCCCACCCCGGGACACTCCCGGAACACCCTCCGGGACCCTCCCTCCGACCCCACAGGACACGCCCCGCCATCACGAACGCCGACACCGCCATCACGCGCATCAAGGACCGCCATCAGCCGCCACCAGCCCCGATCAACGATCCCATCACGCATCACGCATCACGGCTCCACCCGCGCCAATTGATCGCGCGGCCCACACGCGCGATCCCGGTATACAGTCCCTGCCCGCTACTCAATGGCCCCCGGAACTCATCCTAGACACCCCGGAACCCCGAGACACGTTCCCGTAGTACTTATAGCATAGTTCCCTGTTGTATTCGCTAGTCTTGATATTACATACTTTGCATAACTGTTACTTGGATATTGCGTGCCCTCTGTTTGACTGGTACGCCTCGTTTGGTACGCTTCGACTGGCACGCCTTGGTATTCGCGTGCTATAAGTTTGGTACGCACTTCGCGACTCTTAAATTACTAACTTGGTCTCGTCTTAGAACCTCCGGTTCACGACTCGACCCCCTCTAACCCTCAGCTACTCTCATCCAAAACCCCCGGACTCTAGTCCCCTCTCCCGGGATTACTCCTGTCCTCGTCTTGAACCCCGGAGTCCTAGCCCCGGAGTTCCAGACACCCGAGTATCCGTAGATCAAGTCCGCATCGTAAGGGCGTCGCTTTCCCGGAAAGCCCCCGATTCAGCGGAACCTGACATAATATCAAGACTCTTTCCTTACACCGTTCTTGATGGCTACGTATACTCACACCTACTACCCCACGGGGTACCAGACCGACCCTTACGGACGCCCGGTACCCGACCACTACTCCGCACAGACCCCCCGCCCTGTCTACCCACCCCTCCCATACGAACCTCAGTACCTCCACCGCCACTGGGCCCCCGACCCATCCTTCTATGATCTGGGGCCCTCAGCCAGTTGGGCCCCTCCGCCCAACCTAGCCATGGCACGACCCGTGGAGGTCCCCTCGTACCGGAGCATTCCCGGGGGCCTGCCGGAGACCCCTCCTGTACCCAGTGGGCCTCGCCCGATTCCCCCCAGCGAGGGCCCCTTTGCACCCACCCCCTACTACGGTTACCAGCGCCCCGTCCCCCAACCCCGAGAACCCCGAGGACCCCCCTACCCCGACTACCCCCCTCGTCATTACCCGGCCGCCGCTCCACCCGCTCGAACCCCTCCCTCGCCAATGGGACGACGACGCCTCGAGGAGTATGAACGGCAACGGGACGAGATACTCCGCTCCCTCAGGATCTCACCGGAGGACTTCGCGCAACGGACAAGGACGCTGCTTGTGGAGTTCGGGCACGACGACTTCGAAGGCACTCCGGAGGAATGGGCTCACTGCCTGGTCGAATTCGGGGATCGCCTCACGCGAGGAGAACTCCCGGAGCAAACCATGGTAAAGTATAGGCGCAATACGATCCTCTGGGAAGAATTACAACAGCTGCTCGACGAAGTCCACGCGTCCCCCTCCCCTCGGCCCCTCAACGACCCCGCGGACCCAGGTCGCTCGATTCACATTCGACGGGAACCCCCGGAACCGGCCCCAGCAGTCCCGGCAGCCCCCACGGTCCCCACTCCGGAGCAACGGCAACGGGAAGAACGGCAGAACGCCTCAGCCATACTACGGTCCCTCAACCCGACGGGAGGCCTCTTCGATCAACCCGCTGCTCGCACGGTAGGCTTGTCAACTCGCCGCAGGGCTAACTCCGTTCCTAGTACCTTCGAGACCTGGGGACAGCCTCAAAGACCCCTGGAACCCCTCCCGCGAACAGACAACGCCCGACCCCCGGCCCCGACGAACCCCGGTACAGCCCGGGTGGACACCCCTAGTACGGACGACACGTTATGCTACATTGACGAGCTCACGCGCGATAACAACGAACAACGTCCCGCGCCCGCGCCCGCCCCGGCACCAGCACCGCCCGCCACGTCCGCCCCGGCCCCTCCGGAACGCAACTTCCGCCGCGATCCGCCACCCCACTTCGACCTACGGAACCCCCCGCGACCCCCGATGCAAGCCCGACCCTCCCGGATTGAACGTCCCCCGCGCAACCCGGCACCCGACCCAGCACCTAACCCCCCTCCGATCGACCCAACCCCACCAAACCCTCCCCGACCGCCTCCGCCCCCTCCCGCCGAACCTCGAGGACGACCCCCAGGACCCCCCCCTCCGCCGCCCCCTGCGTGGAGACCCGGGCCTCCTCCCGGCAGGAACGAGCCCCCGTGGGACAACGGGCCTCCCGGGCGTGGACCCCCAGGTGAGCCACCCGGAGGAGGTCCTCCCGGCGGGTGGGGCCCCGCCCTTGGTGCGTTTCCTCCTCAAGGAGGGGGGGGCAATCATTATTACTATTATTACAATGCTGGCCCCCCTCCCCGCAACACTGCCGGATCGGACGACGCTCGCGACGCCCTCGCCCGCGAAGGACGATTGGACATTCAAAAGCCCGACGCTTTCACGGGCCGGGACCCCCGAAAATGGCGTACCTTCCTCACACAATGTCTCAATACGTTTCAGGCAAAGCCGCTCACGTTTCAGGTTGACAGCTCCCGGGTGGCCTTTGCCGCGTCGTACCTCCAGGGGATCGCCTTCGATCACTACACGGCCCTCATCCAGTTCGACCCCAACAACCCGGCACTCGCTCGCTGGCAAGCCTTCGTCGACGAGTTCTCCGGGAAATTCGGGATATACGACACCGTGGCCGAGGCCGAGGACAACCTCTTCAACCTCCGGATGCGCTCTGAAGAACGTTTCACTACCTTCATCGTACGTTTTGAAAAGGAAGCTTACGAGACAGGTTGGAATTACAGCGCCCTCCGGTACGCCCTCCGCCGCGCCCTCCCACAACGTATCAAGGACGTCCTCCGACTCGCCCCGAAACAACCCTCCTACGACGGATACAAGGCCCTCGTCATGCAGATCGACCAGCGCTACTGGGAAGACCGCAGCGAGTATTCGAACCCTCCTACGACGGATACAAGGCCCTCGTCATGCAGATCGACCAGCGCTACTGGGAAGACCGCAGCGAGTATTCGAACTCCTGACCCCCCTGGAACCCTAGAGGAGGACCCCCTTGGCCCTCCGGCGAAGCTCCCAACCCCCAAGGTCGAAACCCCGGTCCCCCCGCGTTCCCTGGCGGCCGACCCCCGGTGAGTCGCGGCCCGCCCAATGCTAACCCCGGCAGCGGCACCCGCCCCCAGGCCCAGCTCAACGCCGCCGTGGCCACCCAAGACCCGGGCGACGCGCCAAGCCCCGAGGAACCCCCGGGAGACCCCGAAGACTTCGACTTCGACGACGAACGGGACGAGGAGGCCCTCCGAGCCAACCGGCTTCAAAAGAAGGGACGACCCTGGATCGAGGTCCCGACGGATGTGCAGGAACGACGGAGAAGGGAGGGCGTCTGCATACTCTGTGGTGAGAAAGATCATTTCATCTCCGAGTGCCCCAAACGACAGGTCATGGGACGTGCCACCTGGACCTTCGAAGGAGAGGACGCCACCTACGAGTATTCGGAAAACGACCCGGCGATTTAGACCCGGAAGACGCCCTAAATCGCGGAATCGACCCCGACGTCTTCTCCGCCCCGGTTTCCCACCTTCGCTCCACGACACTCGTACAGGACACCCTCACGGCTTACCTACCCTCCCACTCCTCGCACTCCCTCCTCCTCAACACCCGCCTCACCCCCTCCGGAACCCCCCTCAACACCCTCGTCGACAGTGGCGCCACCGACAACTTCATCGACGAAGCATTGTCTGCCTTGGCCCCGGAACCCGCTCAACGACTCCCGGTCCCGGTACGACTCTGCCTCTTTGACGGAGACGCCTCCACGGCGGGGAACATCACCCATTTCGTGCGTATGCCCGTTACCTTCGCCAACGGACAGACTCACACCCTGCGGATGTTGATGACCAAACTTCACCCCTCCACACCCCTCGTCTTAGGGCTCCCATGGCTCCGGGACACCAACCCCCGCGTCGATTGGCGACACCTCACCCTTCGCCTGACCCGGGACCCGACGCCCGACGACCAACAACTTCCCTTCGACATCCCCCACCCCCCAAGACCAACCCCGAAGGACTCCCCGGACGAACCCCCACCACCCCCGGGACTCCAGTCTCGCTCGTCCCGGTCCTTCGTCATCAATGCCAGGCTGGACGGCACCCCCGGGCCGATATCGGCCCTCATCGACAGCGGAGCCACCGGGGTCTTCATCAGCGACACCCTCGACCTCCCTCACGACCCCCTCGACCAGCCCCTTCGCCTGCAGCGCCTCGACGGCACTCCCTCCGCCTCCGGCCCCATCAAGAGGTCTCATTCAGGACGCGTGACCCTGGACAACGGCTACGAGTTCACCTCCGACTTCCTGGTCACGCGACTTCACGAATCGACCCCGATGGTGCTGGGATTACCCTGGCTGCGCGACACAAACCCCGACATCGATTGGAGGACGCTCACCATGACCTTCCCGGGACCCGAAGACCACCCCCCTGGCTGCGCGACACAAACCCCGACATCGATTGGAGGACGCTCACCATGACCTTCCCGGGACCCGAAGACCACCCCCGACCGCCGTGCACCTCCGAGCCCTAGGAGGCGACCCGACGCCCGACACCCCCGGGACGACTGCCGCGCCCCCCGCGCATGCCCCACCCACGCCCGTCCGAGACCTCAAGGCCCCTGATCGACCCCCAAACATTCCTCGGAACAAGTACAAAGGGCCGAACTACCCCTGCCGGTCTCCGACACGCGTCACACCCGCTCCGGCCGATGCCTCCGCGACCCCGACCGACCCGAGCGCACTCGACATCAAGATCATTGGGGCCGCCCCCTTCGCCCGCCTCATGAGGGACGGGACTCCCACGTTTCAGCTGCACACCTCACCTTCTCTCCCGGAAGAACACCTACGAGGGGACGCCATTCCCCCGGAACAGAAAACCGAGGAGCAGATCCTCCGAGAAGTAGTTCCCCCGGAGTATCACGAGTTCGCTGACGTATTCTCCGAAGGAGACGCCAAGGAGATCCCCCCTCACCGCCCCTATGATCACACCATCGACCTCGAGGAAGGAGCCACCCCCCCTTTCGGCAAGGTCTACAACATGTCGGAGGTCGAACTCCGGGCTCTCAAGGACTACCTCGACGAAATGCTCGGTAAAGGATTCATCCGACCCTCCGCCTCCGCCGCCGGAGCCCCGGTTCTATTCGCCAAGAAGAAGGACGGCTCGCTCCGACTCTGCGTCGACTACCGGGGACTCAACAAGATCACCAAGAAGAACCGCTACCCGCTCCCGCTCATCGGCGATCTGGTCGATCGACTTCGCAGTGCCAAAGTCTACACGAAGATCGACCTCCGCTCCGGCTACAACAACGTCCGCATCGCCCCGGGACACGAGTGGAAAACCGCGTTCCGCACGCGGTATGGTCTGTTTGAGTACCTTGTGATGCCTTTCGGAATGACTAACTCCCCCGCTACGTTCCAATACTTCATGAACGACATCTTCCACGACATGAGCGACGTCTTCGTGATCGTCTACCTGGACGACATCCTCATTTATTCCGACTCACCGGAGGATCACCAAAAGCATGTCCGGCAAGTCCTCGAGCGCCTCCGGGAGCACAATCTCCACGCCAAGCCCGAGAAGTGTTCATTCCATACGGAAGAGGTCGAGTATCTTGGCGTCATAGTATCCCCGAATGGCGTTCGCATGGACCCCCACAAGGTCGAGGCCATCGTCAACTGGCCGCAGCCCCGGAACGTCAAGGAAGTACAGTCCTTCCTGGGTTTCGCTAACTTCTACCGGAGGTTTATAGACAACTACTCCGGGATCACGAAACCCCTCAACCGGCTCACGCGCAAGGACATCGCCTGGAACTGGGACAGTAAGTGCCAGAGCGTCTTTAACTTGCTCAAGGAGGCTTTCACAGTCGCCCCGGTACTCCGGCACTACGACCCGGCCCTCCCGATCATCCTGGAATGTGACGCCTCCGACTACGCCATCGCCGGGATCCTCTCGCAGGTGGAACCTGACGGCGGGGAGCCCCGGCCAGTCGCCTTCTACACCCGGTCCATGATCGACGCCGAACTCAACTACGACATCTACGACAAGGAGCTTCTCGCCATCGTCGAAGCCTTCAAGCAGTGGCGAGCCTACCTCGAGGGAGCCCGGCACCGGATCCAGGTCTATTCGGATCATAACAACCTGCAGTACTTCACCACGACCAAGCAACTCAGTCGACGACAGGCCCGATGGTCCGAGATCCTCTCGGAATACGACTTCACGATCCAGTACCGCCCGGGACGACTTGGCGCCAAACCCGATGCCCTCACCCGTCGACCGGACGTCTACCCTAAGAAGTCATTCGAGGCGGAACGTAATGCGTTCAATCATCGCGTGGTGATCCCTCCCGAACATTTGAATGCCTTACTGATCTTAAACGAGGAAGGGACCCTGAGTCAGATTCGCCGCGCCCCCCGAGACAAGTACTTCACCGATCACGACCCCCGCAACCCCCCTGATGGAACCGACCGGGACCCCGCCTTCTCCCTGTCCCCCGACGAAAAACTCCTCCTCCGGGACGGCCGCATCTACGTCCCGGATCACGCCCGACTTCGCTACGACGTCCTCCGTCAACACCACGACCACAAGCTCCGGGGACACCCTGGAATACGTAAGACCCTCCAGCTCATCTCCCGGACTTACTTTTGGCCAGGGTTGAAGAAGGACGTGACCCGTTACATTCGATCATGCGAGCCCTGCCTCCGGGCCAAGGTCCCCCGACACCGACCGTACGGACTCCTGAAACCCCTGCCGGTCGGACGACGCCCCTGGTCCTCAATATCTCTGGACCACATCGTCGAGCTCCCGGAATCTGAAGGGTTCGATGCCATTCTCGTCGTTGTGTGCAGGCTAACCAAACAGGGCATCTTCCTACCCTGCCACACCACGGATACCGCCCCGGACTTCGCCCGGCTGTTCCTCGAGCACGTCTTCGCCAAGCATGGTCTCCCGGACGACATCGTCTCCGACCGGGGCCCTCTCTTCGTGTCCAAGTTTTGGACTTCCCTGTGTAAGGCACTTGAAGTAAAGACTAACCTCTCTACCGCCTACCACCCCGAAACCGACGGCCAAACCGAAAGGGTCAACCAGTCCCTCGAGCAGTACCTCCGGCTGTACGTCAACTACTTGCAGGACGACTGGCGCGCCGAGCTCCCCCTGGCCGAGTTCACCTACAACAACACGCCACACTCTGCCACCGGGGTATCACCCTTCTTTGCCAACAAGAGCTCCCCCTGGCCGAGTTCACCTACAACAACACGCCACACTCTGCCACCGGGGTATCACCCTTCTTTGCCAACAAAGGATACCACCCCGACTGACGCTCTCGCTCCGGGACATCCCGTCGCACGCCGCCCATGAGGTCGCCCGGGATCTCCAATCCCTTCACGAGTTTCTCCGGGAAGAGATCGACACCGCGAACCGGGCCTACGTGAAACACGCCGACCGGAAACGGGAAGACACCCCCGACTGGGCCCCCGGGACAAAGGTATGGTTAGACCGACGACACCTCCGCACCCGCCGGCCCTCTCCAAAACTCGATCACAAGCGTCTCGGCCCGTTCAAAATATTGAAGAAGGTCTCATCCCACGCCTACAAGATCGAGCTCCCCCCGGGACTAAAAGGTCTGCACCCGGTATTCCACGTCCGCCTCCTGGAACGACACCCCCCGGATCCCTTCCCTGAACGACGCCCCGAGCCCCCTCCCCCGGTCGAGGTCGAGGACGAGTACCACTACGAAGTCGAAGACATCCTCGACTCCCGGAACATTCGTGGACGACCCCACTTCCTCGTACGGTGGAAGGGATACGGCCCGGAAGACGACACTTGGGAGCCGCGCCGAAACCTCGATGGCGCCCCCGACAAACTCCGGGACTACCAACAGCGGCACCCGGGGAACGACCTTCCCGGGCGCAGGACTCACAGACGGCAGTAGTGGGCGTAACCCCCGCCTCTGGGATCAGTAGGGATTCAACTCCCATGTATATTTTCTGCTTTCCCTTTCTAGATCTTACTCTCTTTTAGTACTTTCTTCACAGTAACGCCCCGGATTCTGGGCAAGGTACACTTCCTCGTTTTTCCTGCCACTTTACTTACACCATTTCGAGTACGAAACCGAGTATATACACTTTCTATTGCTACAAAATTCTACAGTATAGGGACAGAACAAGAAAAACGACACGACAAGAAAAAAGGGAACCCCCTAACGCTGGGGCCCCGGAACCTCCTCGCTCCCTTCTCCCTCCCCAGGCCACCCCCGGAACCCCTCCTCCCTCCCACCCGGGCCATGCTCCCGCAACGTCTCCTCCGCCAGTTGCTCCCAGGACGGCAGGGGCTCCCCCTCGTCCAAGACCCTCTCGAACCAAGAGCCCGGGGCCGGCACGTTTCTCCGCCGGTGGGCCGACACCACCCGCGCCAGCAAGCCGAGGCCCCGCTCCACCCCAGGGGTCGTCACCTCCGGGCGCTGGCCCTCCTGTAGCGAGGCCAGCGCCGCGGCAGCCCCATCCAGGAGCAGGCGGTGCTCCCGGGCCCAGCCTGGAGACGTTAGCAGACGAAGCAATTCGGGGACATGGGACTCACTGAGAGATGCCATGCGCGCGACCACCACGTCACGGCGCAGAGCCTCCACCACCTCCTGTCCCGAGGGGGCCCTCTCCGGGATCCCCACTCCCTGCTCCAACCTCACCCGCAGCGCATCCCGCTCCGCCTCCGCCTCCCCCCGGGCGGTTCGGGCCTCCTCCAGCTGTCGACGCGCCTCCCGGCCCACCTCCAGCTCCCTCCGCACGTCGGCCTCCTCGGACTCCCCCGGGCGCTCCAGCAGGACCCCCACGCCCGCCCCCAGGGGCCGCCCCGACAGAGGCGAAAATACCGCCGGGGACAAACGGGGCGGGGAAGCCGGGGGCGGGGTCTCTGAGGGCAGACGCGCCCTCTTCGATGGCCCCGGGGAGGGACTGGGCGACGCCCGCCGCTTCCCCTTGTCTGGCCGCCCCCCAGCCTGCCCCTGGAGACCGGACCGGGTGACCCGGCGCGTGATCAGCACCACGGGCCGGCCCCGGCCCCCTACCCGGACGACTCCCCTCCCTGCCCCTCCCGAACTACCCGCGGTCGCCCCCCCCGAACCCCCAGCTGGCACTTCCTCCGGGACCCCCTCCGGCTCCGCTACCCAGGTCCTCTCCTCCACCCCCATCCTCCGGGTCACTCCCTCCAACGGCCACCCCTGCTCCCGCGACGTACCGTACGCCCTCCACAGCGCCGAGACGGAACACCGCTCGTGATTGAGGCGGCACGCCTCGCACACTGAGGTGTCCCGTCGAGATGAGGGGGCCGGGGCTTCAAACAGGCAGGAGACCTGCCGGCGGGCGCAGTGGAGGCACTAGGCGAATCAGCTACGAAGGTCGGGAGCAAGAGACCACCTACCGGGCCATTGCTAACACACCAAGCATGGGACGGCAGGCCCCGGGGCCTCTCCAGGGCATGCTCGAATTGCTCCTGGGATACGCCCTCCCACGGGACGCGCCGATCCTCCGGGACCACGGAGATGGTCCCCGTGCCCATCCCGGACCGCCGGAAACGAGGAGCGACGAGACGAGGACGCGGGGAAGGGCGACGGCGCGGAGGGCGGACGGTCATCCGCGCAAAGGTAGGCGCGGGACGACCGGATGACGACGCCGGGGGGCCACCAGAGGCAGGCTCCGGAAGACGGCTGGGACCCGCCTCCGGAGCGGGGGAAGATCGTTGTTCTGAAGGGGAAAAGTCAGCCGCGGTAAGCAGACCAGCACGAGAGCACTCACGTTGTTGTGCGAGCGCCGCCACGCGCTCCCGGTCAAGACGAACCCGGTAACGCGCATCCCGGGCTTCCCACGACATGAGGGGCGCGACCTCGTTCGTTTGCGGGGGCGTCGGGGAATGCGTAGGCGTACGCGACATGGTTGAACTTGACGGTAAAATTTTTTTCGATACGTGGCAGGTCAGGTGCCGGATCCCACGGTTGACCCCGGTCCGAACCACCGGCTACGCGCGCCTCGGAGGGTCTCGGCGCTGAGGGGGGGGTGATGTCACGACCCCTCCCCTCCGGGCCCACCCCGGGACACTCCCGGAACACCCTCCGGGACCCTCCCTCCGACCCCACAGGACACGCCCCGCCATCACGAACGCCGACACCGCCATCACGCGCATCAAGGACCGCCATCAGCCGCCACCAGCCCCGATCAACGATCCCATCACGCATCACGCATCACGGCTCCACCCGCGCCAATTGATCGCGCGGCCCACACGCGCGATCCCGGTATACAGTCCCTGCCCGCTACTCAATGGCCCCCGGAACTCATCCTAGACACCCCGGAACCCCGAGACACGTTCCCGTAGTACTTATAGCATAGTTCCCTGTTGTATTCGCTAGTCTTGATATTACATACTTTGCATAACTGTTACTTGGATATTGCGTGCCCTCTGTTTGACTGGTACGCCTCGTTTGGTACGCTTCGACTGGCACGCCTTGGTATTCGCGTGCTATAAGTTTGGTACGCACTTCGCGACTCTTAAATTACTAACTTGGTCTCGTCTTAGAACCTCCGGTTCACGACTCGACCCCCTCTAACCCTCAGCTACTCTCATCCAAAACCCCCGGACTCTAGTCCCCTCTCCCGGGATTACTCCTGTCCTCGTCTTGAACCCCGGAGTCCTAGCCCCGGAGTTCCAGACACCCGAGTATCCGTAGATCAAGTCCGCATCGTAAGGGCGTCGCTTTCCCGGAAAGCCCCCGATTCAGCGGAACCTGACACAAACTATCCGTAGATCAAGTCCGCATCGTAAGGGCGTCGCTTTCCCGGAAAGCCCCCGATTCAGCGGAACCTGACACAAACCCTGACAATATGCATCAATAAATCGTGCAGCTCGATTTGCATATCTGAGTTATAGAAGCAATGAAAAGAGGACCCAAAGCATCAAATAGGTAACATACCTCTGGATTTGAATTAAAGGAATTGAGTCTAGACACTCCCATACATTCTGCTCCATATCATCAATGCCTGAAGTTGCAGTTGTGTTTCGATACAGGAGTTTGGCAGCACCCCAGTACTGCTCTATAAAGTTGAGCTCACAGTGGTACTTGGGGTAAAAATCGCAAAGGTGCCCAGTTTGGCAGCACCCCAGTACTGCTCTATAAAGTTGAGCTCACAGTGGTACTTGGGGTAAAAATCGCAAAGGTGCCCCCTAGCAGTGATGATTTCTTCAAGATGGGATTTTTGATTGACAAAATTGGGCTGATTGAATAAAAGACGTCGACAACAGCAATTGGTCTTCCCAGGCTCACATTTGAAGCCTTCACATTGAGCGTTCAGTTCATGAACTGGCCGAAGTCCACGCTTATGAATGATAGTTTCCATCCCTTTAAACCATCCTGGCATGGTGGGATGGTCATCTGGAAAATAGAAATCCTGGTAATGAATTTCATTATTATGCTCATACCAACCCTGCCTCATTTTAGGACCATCCTTCTTGTACCGCCATGTTTCATGGGGATTTTTAGGCATGTACCATCATACCAACCCTGCCTCATTTTAGGACCATCCTTCTTGTACCGCCATGTTTCATGGGGATTTTTAGGCATGTACCGTGCTGAAAGAGCATTAGGTGCACGCTTTTGGTGGCTAGGTGCATTGTCAAACATCATCAATGCAGTTGCAAACCCATTAGTCTTGTCTTCAAAAATATCAAGAGCAAGTTTAACTTGCTCTATCAAGTGTTCATTCTTGAACCACCCTTCACAATTTTTTCCAGCCTTGAAAAACAACCTCGCCTCTCTGAAATTTGATTTTATTAAGCTGCAAGTCATATTATTAATAGAAGCAAAAACACACTGTCCATTGTGAGTTAACCGGCCCCAATCTGGTGTTACAAAGTCAGAGACCATGATTGATTGTCCTTCACCTTTCTTCTCCGTTGATGCCTTTTGAGTTGGATGGATCCATTTAGTTTTCCTGCGATCATTCTCATAAAATGTTGATTCATCATGCGTGATAAGAACAATCCTAAATGGCTGTCTATTTGCGATTGAAAAGCCGGCAGGTGTGATCTTCTTGTTGTCATGGGTATAATGGACAAATCTCTTCTCATAATCCTTCCAGTATGCCACAAACATCTTTCAATATTGCACAACATCCTCCCTTTCATGCCCATCAATATACATTCCATTTTTTTTTGAGCATAGCGCCAGCTAAACTGATCAAGCCATTGACGAGCACTTTGTACAGAAATAGTGCATGATTTCCCATCAGGTGAGCCACCCAGTTGTTTTTGATTTTCTGGCAAGGCAATGTAGTCTACAATGTCCTGAGCTCGAATATAGCCCCCTTTAGCCTTTTTTATCAGGTGCAACTGCAAGTCCTGGGAGAAATTTTCATCATCAAGAATTGAAATGTTTGCATTGCGGTATCAGTGTAAAGGCAGGGCTTCAGTACGTAAAAATTGGCAGATCCAAATTCTGAGTTGACGAGCATAACTAACATGCCTTCCTGCAGCATGCGCAGCCAGCGATGAAGCCTGCCGCCAGGTGTATGAGAGGTTTGGCTCCAAATATAGATTGAGGGTCCCGATCATGGCAGACAAACGAGCACAAATAACAAGATCAAGCTTTTTATTTTTGCTGTGTAGTACCAGCCTGTTCTGAGCACAACGCAAGGCTGGAAAGTTTTTCCAGCAAAGCTTGTCAAGAAGCTGGTCAGTTCTTGTTTCGGGACTGTCATCTTGTGGTGGTGAATGATCTTTGAGTTTGCTTAAAAGGCTTCGAACATGTTCTCGCGCTGTCATCACTGCCTTATCTCCTTCTTTTAATGCTTGCTCTGCAGCTGTCCAGGACTGGAGGCCCTATAAAACATATCAGAGTGTTATATTGGTGAGTTATTTTGACTTTTCTTACTTCATTTTGATCAAAAATATTGTTCAGGTGCGTAACCATGATCTGCTCTTTTTCCTTGCTGCTCTCTTCTTTTTCTACATCTCTATCCTCATTTCCAGCTCTTTTCATGCCATTTCCATTATCTCCTGAATTACCAATACTTGTATAAGTGTGTGCCTTTTAATTTTCAATGTAGAAGATTTGCTTACCTTTAAAGTAGTCAAACATAAACTTCTGGCCTGTTTTTGCCAGTTCTCGGCGCTTTGCTGCATAGTATCGCTTTGTTCGAGCTGAATTTCCGAGATAGTGGTGAGGCCGATTAGGTTTTTCACCTTTTGCAGCTCTCTCAGCCTCGATAGCAACTTTCTGTGCCTCGTGAAGGATCCTTGAAAATTGCAGAATCTCCTTCTCCTGGACCTTCTCTAGCTCATCGTCATCTTCTTCAAGGTCAGAGTCTTCATCTCTGTTACTCTGTACATCATTTTCATCATCATCTTTCCAGAAAACAAGCTCAAGAGGTTTATCATCTTTGATTTGAGGCTGGGGAGAAGGGTCGATATCCTCAGAGTCAGAACTAGAAAATGTGTCCGATTTCTTGGTGGATTTTGCTTGGGAAAGGTTCTCCAGATGTGCTTGCTTTGCTTTCGATCGTCTTCCCATTGTTTTGGGCATGCTTTAGCTTAAATTCCACTCGCAAATTCACCCCCTCTCTCCTTGAACCTCGCTCCAATGGATCATGTGATTGCTTAGTAAGTGGCCAAATTCTGGTTGTCCCCTTCTCCTGATTTTCTGTTTTCTGTCTCAAACGCATTGAAAGGTGATATTTTCAAGTTTTTCATGAATTGTTTAAAGTTACTATATCTCACCCATATGTATCATATTTTAAAAATTGAAAGCTACGAATTCCGCCAAACCCTCAACACAATGTTTTCTAGGACCAATTTATCTGCTATTCGACGTGTGGTTGAAGAATTTGAGCTCGTTGTCAACACCCGTTCAAGCTTATGTAAGGGGGTGCGGGTACCTCGCGTCCCCTACCTTACCACCGCAGCTGCCCCTGCGCACGGGACAAAGTGTCCCTTCCCCAAATAAATTATACTGCATTCTCATTTCTGGACTGCTACTTCAACCCAGCCTTATTGTAAGCTGAGGCTACGTGCCCTGCCGGTGAGGCAGTGGGTCGGGCTAACTGATGGATCACAAACAAAGACAAAAGAGTCGGAAGCAGAGGGCAAGGGTAGAGGCCGAAGTTGATAAGAAAAATGTAATGTAGTGTGTAGGCATAAAGCGTCATTCGTTGTAGCGGAACAAAAGCTCGTAGACCAATGAGCGACAAAGTCCAGTAAGAACAAGGAGTTCTCGAGCAGAGCGAAGACTATTAAGAAAGCCAACTAGCAGAGAATAACCAAGACGTCAAGGTATCAAGCAATCAATCTGAGAACCAAGCCGGAACAGGCAGAAGCAAAGCCAAGACCAACGAGACTGAGCCGAGACTGACAAGAGCAAAGCCGAGACCGAGAAGCAAGATCACCAAGAAGCCGAGGAAATCCGAATACGCTGCTAAAGACAGCGAGCACACGACATTAGACGTTGGATCAGACGTCGACCAAGCCAGACAGAGCCGAGCAGACGAGACAACCAAGAACACACCGGACGATGACGAGACATTAAGACGAGATGCGCGAGACAAGCTTTAGCTCAAGACTGGAAAATGTGGGGTGCAAAAAATCTGTCTATTCGTATGTTTTTCTTCCTTTTTATACTAATTGTATGCTTTCTCGAGATCTCCGATTTACCCCCAGAATTCCTCATCATCGTCGATCCTTCCCTGATTTTGTTTTCGACCGTTGGTTGGTCTCATAATCCTCAAACCTTATTTTCTTCCTTCCTCATTCGTCCAGTTGATTTCCCAATTCGTATGTCCTGTTGTCGACTCTGCTTTTCCCCACCGGACTTCTTGCTGTCTTGTCATTTCTTCGCATCATCTCAATTCTTCACATGCTCCCCTTCTAATCTCCTTTCCAGCCTGTTTCCATCAGCAAGTCTCTCCCTTCTACCACACCAGCTAGCCCAGCATGAGATAAGGCGGGTTGACTTATAAGAACATCACCTCTTTCCTTTTCCAGCAATTAAATCTATCTATTCGTGTGCAATATGAGACACTCTTCTGTTTGTTTCCACACTTGACATAAGATTTCTTCATTTTCTCTGTCCCACCCACCCTCCGCTGCTACCACCGCAGGTGCCCCTGCGCACGGGACGAAGCGTCCCTTGCCCAAATAAATTATACCGCATTCTCATTTCCGGACTGCTACTGCAACCCAGCCTTATGTAATGTGTATGTACAAGGAAATATGACGAAATGGATAGAGTTCCAATACCTCGACAGATAGTGCTACATGTATGAGTCCTAAAAGAGGAGAGTGGATGTCTAAATTCGAGTATGTGCAAGCTTGTTCATAGTATTCTCACCTAGAAGGCTCTCTGTCATCATGCTAGAGGAAAGTAGTGAAAGCTTTACTCACGTAGTCCAATCAAGGCACCATCTACGGCCATTTGCTTGATTCTCATAGCCAACATTGCAGGAGGCATATTGCCATACCGAGAAATAACGCAAGCAATCACTCCCGCAACATTAGAAGTTGCCTAATTGACAATTTTACATCAAAATTACAAAGCATATGTGATTATACGGACCATAGATGTGCCGCTGACTTGAGTAGTCTTGTCCTTAGATCCAATTGTGGCAGTGGTGATCTTGCTGCTGGGGGCAAAACAAGTCGACACTAGGACCATAATTGGACTTCTGGTTTGGTCTATCTTTGATGGTACTGGCACCAACAGTTATGACGCTGAGCGAATGAGCAGGAGACCGAGTTCTTGCGTCTTTTCCCTGATTTCCCGCTGCGGCCTAAACAACGACCCAGTGATAGTCAGTTTTATATTTCATAAGCTGGAATTTACCCACAACAACATGAATTCCTTCTGCAATCAGCTAAAAAGAAGATTGAAGATCAGAGCAACTTCAGAGATAGATGGCGCATACCGATTGAACAGTTTGATCCACTCATTCATCACTTCCAGTTGAAAGGGACATGGAGACAACAGAAGGACGTCGCCCATTCTGAATATATCTTCTCCGAATGAAATGCAGCCCATCAAAGGTGTAAATTAATCCTTAGAAATGCACATTTGATTATAGAGAGGTTGGGTATCTCATTATGTACTTTCCTAGTTTATAAAGGATTAATTTTTTGGCGGCATAGAGTACAGTGTGCGAAATACGCACCCTTTTATATGCCCTACCTGGACTGCAATAATATTGGCTTTCTTTGCAACCCCGAATCGCTTGCCTCCCGCAATGGCTCTAAAATCCTAAATGAGCCATATTGAACAATGAACTTGATGGTTTTAACTTTTGACTCACGTGCACTGCGTCCCATGGCCATGTGTATCCTGCTCTTGCGCAGGTGGTTTCTCATAGGTTCTGCCATCATTTCCATGAAACGTTCCTCCCCATATTACACGCCCTTGGAACTCGTCCTGCATTGTGCAGTCGGCATCTGCGAGAAGGGGACCATGAAGCAAAGCACTCATATGTTCCGTATATACACCTTTGACAATAATCAAAGTCAAAGCAGAACATGAAGACATCGTATGCGTACCAGTGTCTGTGATAACATTGCATTGTTGGAACCCAAAGTGTTCGAAAACAATAGTAGAAAAACTCACCAATAACATAAATGTCAACACCCAACCCAGCATTCTCATCATGAGAATATCTATAATTTAGGTCACTGATGACAGATTCAGCTGGGTTAATTGCATTTGACAGAGGCCTACTTTGCTTTCCCCTCGATTTTGGTTGATGAGGTCAGACGTGAAAGTCCCCATGGCGCATCACGTCTGTGAAAATATCAGCCGTTGACAATCAGAATGTCATAGAGGAAAAACGGACTGGACATTTGTTGCCTCAAGTACTATCTCTGGTTCAAGGCTGATGTACTTGACCGCGCGGTTTTCCCTCAAGGACGCAACTTCAGCTTTGGTTAAAGAAACTATTGAAGAGTAAGGGATGAATCAGTTTAAATTAGTCGATAGGGCACTGAGGCTTATCAGCGAAGGCATTAATCAAATCCCATTTGCCGCGTGCCTTTATATCTTCGGCCTGAGGGCTCAACCTTGACGTTGTGATTTAGCTGTACGATATAATTTTGGGTAGACCGACTGCCAAATCCTAGAACTTGGAGAGCCAATATAGTAGTTGAAATGTATGCAAGTAGGACCGGCCAAATTGCCGTCAAAGAATAGATTGATACACGCATTTTTGTGCGTTGTGATATACGAATCGGCTAGTCAAGACCCAGACCACTCAGTAGGGAAGTTCTTTCACAGCACTAGTTTCAAAAGATAGAGGGGAAAATGTAAATGATTACAAGTCCAGCTTGTAATCGTGATAATGTGGAAAAGCATTAAACACTCAGAGTCCTTTATAAACCTGCCGTCAGTATCGGTTAAATGTCCATCAATGACCGTAGTATGCACCCACAGGAACATGAACCATCAGTAGATGTGAAAGACAATCAACACTGTGCCATTGCCGGTAACTGTTTCACCCTCCCGTCCATGGCCATAGTCATACTTTCAAGGTAGTCTTACGTTTTGGATTCCAACCGGCCTATCTCCATGTAAGACATCAAAATACAAAAAATAATCATTCAAGGACTGTATATGTTGTCCAAGCCTATGACACTAGCGTACCAATTTCCATCTCTCTCTTGCTGCTCGAGCATTCGAGATAGCCTAGTGAATAGCTGGTGCATGAGGGGTCTCTCGATCAAAGGTGACTTGGCAATAGGTTGGAAAAAGTCCAGCTAGCAAGTTTGCTGCTGCATTGTCGAGTGTGTCGAAGAAAAATGTAAAGCCCAGGTCAAGTACTTGAAGAACATCAAGTGGGACAACATCATTGTTTATCGATGTTTCACACGCATGCGTCGTGTTCACCAGAATAGCAAACTATGTTAGTTTCGGGCAGTGGCGAACAAAGAGGCGAAGATGATCAAACATAAAGGTCACGGAACAAGGACTGGCCCGGCGTGGACACGGAGCGAGTTTTAAAACTTTTATTGGAGGAAGAGAAAGTGCAAGTTCCTCTATGTCCTTGGGAGAAAAGACAAGTTGCTCTTCCGTATCCAGTCGCAATCGAGTCAGCTGATAGGAGAGAAATCCTCTCATCGAAGGAAACACGGATGATTTGTCCCACACAAAATCCCGGAGCAGAAGATCAGTGACGTCTGGACTTTTCTTACAATTGCAGGAGACACGGAGGAGGATGGGTCGTCGCTGCAGACGGAACTTTCAACAATAAGTGATGGAATGTGCAACGGGAAGTGCTCATCATCCAGAAGTCGAGAGATCATGTACGAGCATCCTGAGATTGCCAGCCTGGTAAGCACCGGAAAAGCCCCCTTTCTGAAAGGACGAGGAAGAGAGTGTTTCCCTTCGCAAGGACAGGAGGATGTCCCAGAACTGGTTCGGATTTCTTCAAGGGCTTGGCACATGGATAATGACTCGAGTACTACATATGACACAGTATAGTAAGGTAGAACAACAGTCCTTAAGCATGGAAGGTCTTTGAGAGCCACGAAAGTTGTGAGAAGATCGTCCACTGTGACTTCATAATTAATCTTGAGCTCAACGAGACCAAATAGTTGTTGGATGAGGTTGGTAGGGATCAAAGGGATAGAAGGGTCACGATCTTCATAATTAGAGAACCATATGTGCCATAGTCTCACAGTTGAGTGGAAAAGGATGGTAGCTTGTCGTGTGTCCTGGTAAACAACAGAATCCAGGGTGTGTAGGTCCTGAAACACGTCAGAGACAGGCCGATTCCTAAAAATAAGTTCAAGGACGGAATACATGGTTTCGACCATAAATTCTGTGTCGCTATATGAGACCCAGTCAATTACCAGTGTATGAACGAGCTTTGAACATTGAAGAAGACGCGGCCAGTCTAAGGAAAGTGGAGGCTAATTTTAGAGTTAGGAAAGGTAGATGATGTTGGGACATCACGATGTGACAATGTGATGTGGCGAATACCCGAGCCATTGTTAAGGGTGCTTTGACATGTACGGTGGCCAGGACTGCTTTGTCCATAGAGCACATATAACTAGGACGCACTGACATGAGTACCCTCAGTTGTGTTTACACATTACTGAGGGTACGTCGACTATTACCATTACTTCACACGGACTCACACTTACACGATTTGTACCTAGACTTACGCTCACTGTGTAAAATTCTAGGTACTCTAATATTAGTTGTGTTTACACATTACTGAGGACTTACGCTCACTGTGTAATATTCTAGGTGTAGACGACGGTCTACATATTGCTGTACAGTTCAAGTTCTAACAGATGACACTAAAAATGGCGTATTCACATTGAATATCTGTTCAAAATCCCATGATGCAAGGTTCTTCAAAAGCCCTACAAATTGCTCGTCTGAATCCACCACCCTCCACAACACGGGTTTCGCCACTTCCGCCCAAAATTTGCAAACTCGCGTACCCATGGCAACAGAATGTACGACAGAAAAGGATAAAATGAGATGGAGTAGTTCGGGAGCATTGAGTACCTTGTCTGTATTCATCTTCACTCTGGCTCCCAAATATTTGGAATATGATAATAATTGATTAGCCCGCGCCTTATGTAAGGTTTTGATGCCCCTCAAGTGGATGTTACCTTTTCGTCCTTAACGCATGATATCCCTGTCATCATCTGTTTTAAACTTCATTCCATAACTTGATCTACCTTTTTCTTGATATTAATCGTGGCCCCACTTTGTACAACATCAATACCCGACACTTCCAGGGCTGCCTCGAAGGAATCCCAGAACCTGGATAACCAATATATGAGAAAGGAAGTAAGTAGGGGCCAGCTTGCAAAAGAAATATCGATACGCGCATTTTGGTGCATTGCGACCACGAGCACTCAGCAGGGAAGTTCTTTTATAACATGGCGTATAAAAGATGGATGGTAAATGATTGCAAGACCACCTTGTGAGCGTTGAATACTCAGAGTGCTATATAAACCTGTCCATCAGTGCTGGTGGGACGTAATCATACCCATCAGTAGATGTTTAGAACGATCAACACCGGTCATTGCTGGTGACCATTTCACCGTCCATGGCCATCTTCATACTATCAAGGTCTATCTCAGATAATCATCCAAGGGCTATCTGCATTTTCCAAGCCTATAAAATAAAAGGCTAGTTCGTCAAGTTCATTCGCTCTTTGCCGCACCAGCATTCAAGGTCTTAACCTGATAGATATCCGGTGCATGAGCAGTGTCGTGAGCGAGAGTGACTCGACAGTAAGTTGGGAGAAGTCCAGCTAGGAAATTTTCAAAATAAGTATCATGACAGCGAGCTGTATACCGCCCAGGTTTCCAAGGTCGCGACTTCATGCTATACACTCTCATCTTCTAGCATACCTTTATTCGGTTGTTTTTGTTGCTTCCACGGTCACTGATATCACAAGATTGACTGACAAGAGGACAAAACATCAGATAAGGAGAGTGCTAAGAGAGCGGATATCTAAACTCGAATATGTGTCAATTTGCTCATAGGATTCTCGCCTAGTGAGCTCCTTGTCATCATGCTAGAGGAAAGGAATTAAAGATGTACTCACGGAGTCCAATTAAGGCACCATCTACGGCCATTTCCTTGATCCTCATAGCCATCATTGCAGGAGGCATATTGCCATACCGAGAGATAACGCAAGCAGCCACTCCCGCGACGTGAGGAGTCGCCTAATTAACGTGGTTTCATTGCAATTACCAAGTATATGTGATTATACGTACCACTGATGTGCCACTGACTTGAACAGTCTTGTCCTTAGATCCAATTGTTGCAGTGGTTATCTTGCTACCAGGGGCAAACAAATCAACACTAGGACCATAATTGGACTTCTGGTTTGGTCTATCCTTGATGGTACTGGCACCAACAGTTATGACGCTAAGCAGACGAGCAGGAGACCGAGTTCTTGCATCTTTTCCCTGATTTCCCGCTGCGGCCTAAGCAACGACGCCCCCACACATAGTCAGTTTCATATCGCATAAGCTGGAATTTACCCACAACAACATGAATTCCTTCCGCGACCAGCTAAAAAAAAAATCGAAGTTCAGAGACAACTCGGAAGACAAACCGCGCGTACTGATTGAACTACTTCATCAATTTCATCATCACTTTCAATTGAAAGGGACATGGAGACAACAGAAGGACGTCGCCCGTTCTGAATATATCTTCTCCGAATGAAATCCAGCCCTTCCAAGCTGAAAATTGATTTCAGACATTCACTTTAGATTACAGACCGGTTGAGTATCTTACAACCCCCTAATAAGTACTTTCCTAGTTTAGAAAAGATCAATGTATCTTGATACAAGTGGGCGGAATACACACCCTGTTACTTGCCCTACCTGGACTGCAATAATATTGGCTTTCTTTGCAACCCCGAATTGCTTGCCTCCCGCAATGGCCCTAAAAGCTTAAATGAACAACACTCACCATCAAACTTGACCATTTCTACTCACGCGCACTGCGTCCCATGGCCATTTTTGTCCTGCTCTTGCGCAGTTGGTTTCTCATAGATTCCCCTATTATTTCCACGAAACGTCCCTCCCCATATTACACGGCCTTGAAACTCGTCCTGAAATTCAAAGTTGGCATCTGCGAGACGGGAGCATCAAGCAAAGCACTCATATATACACCTTGGCAATAGCCATAAATAATCAAGGTCAAAGAACGGCTTCACATGCGTACCAGTGTCTGTGATAACATTGCATTTATTACATTCCTAAGTGTTAGAAAGCAACAGTAGAGAAACTCACCAATAACATAGATGTCAACACCCGACCCAGCATTCTCATCATGAAAATATCTATATGTCAAGTCCCTTGGTGACAAAATTCAGCTTGGTAAATCGTCTTTCACCCAGACTTACTGTGTTTTCCCCTCGATTTTGGCCGACGAGGTCAAACGTGAAAGTCCCCATGGTGCATTATGTCTGTGAAAATATCAGCTTTCAATGATTAATATGTCCATATAGAGGACAGACGAACTGAGTTGTTGTGGTCACGTTGCGATTTAGTCGGACGATATAATCTTCGGTAGACTGACTGCCAAATCCTAGAACCTGGACAGCCAATAGAGGAGTTGGAAAGTATGGAAGTAGGACCAGCCAAATTGTTGTCAAAAAAAAGATTGATACACGCATTTTTTAGCGTCGCAACCAGGAGCACCCAGCGGAGAAGTTCTTTTAGCACTGCTTGTAAAAGATAGAGAGAGAATGATTACAAGGCCGGCTTGTAATTGTGGAAATGTGGAAAAGTGTTCAACACTCAGACTGCTTTATAAACTTGTCATCAGTATCGGTTGGTCGTAATCATATTTTCTGTCCGTTAATGACCGGAGTGTGCACCCGCAGGAAAATGAACCATCAGTGATGAATACCGTGTCCTTGCCGGTAACCATGTCATCCTCCCGTCCATGACCATATTCATACTTTCAAGTGTTCCGTTGGAAGGCATATCTCCAGTAAAGACATCAAAACGCAAAGATAACCATCCAAGGACTGTATACATTCCAAGCCTATGAGACTCGTTAACCAACTTCCATCTTTCTTTTTCTGCTCGAGCATTCGAGATAGCCTGCTGGATATCTACGAGGAGTATCTCGATCAAAAGTTACTTGGCAGTAGGTAAGTTGGAAAAAGTCCAGCTAGCAAGATTTCTGTTGTATTGCCAAGCATGTAAAACAAAAATGTGATGCCGAGGTAAGCTCTTGGAGAACTTGGAGAACAGCAAATGCAATCGCATCATGCGTAAATCTTTCGTGTGTGTGTGATGTATCCAGCAAAATAGTGAACTTCATTAGTTTGTGGTAGTGGCGAGCAAACAGGCAAATATAGTCGAATGTTAAAATTGAGAACCGAGAATCGCCCGTGCGGGTCCTAGATATAGAATTCAATCTCTGGAAGAGAGCATGCAGATTCCTCATTGTCTGTAGCTGCATAGGCACGTTGCCCTTGCATATATTGAGTCAGTTAATAGGAGAGGAATTCCCTCAACAAAGAAAATAAAGCTGATTTGTTCCAGATAATGTCCCTGAGCACAAATCAGTGACGTCTGGACAAGGATACACGGAGTAGAATGGGTTATTGCTGCATATGAAACTTTCAACAAGCGATGGGATATGAAACAGGAAGTGTTCATAATCCAGAAGTCGAGAAATCAAGTATGAACATCCTGAGATTGCCAGCCTAGTAAGCATTGGAAAAGCCCCCTTTCTGAAAGGACGAGGAAGGGAGTGTTTCCCTTTGCAGGATGCCCCAGAACTGGTAATGACTCGAGTACGGCATATGACACAGTATAATAAGGTAGAACAACCAGAATCCAGGGTGTTTAAGTGTGGAACTACGTCAGAGACAGCCCGATTTTCAAAAAATTCAAGCACAGAATTCATGTCCGACCATGAATTCTGTGTCGCTATACGAGACCCAGTCATTTACCAATATATGCACGAGTTTTGAACATTTAAGAAAACGCGGCCAGTCTGGAAAGGGGAGTCTAATTTGAGAGTTAGGAAAGGTGAGTGGACACTAGAAATGGGGTTATTCACACTAAACTTTTGTTCAAAATCTCATGATGCAAGGATGCTCAAAAGCCCTATAAATTGTTCGCCTGAATCCACTACCTTCCACAACACGGGTTTTGTCACTTCCGCCCAGAATTTGCAAACTTGCGTGCTGATAGCAACGGAACGCACAGCAGAAAATGAGAAAATGAGATGGAGTAGTACTGGAGTAGTGAGCGCCTTGTTTGTATTCATTGTTTATGGAAGTATCGAAAATTTTGGAGTTGTGGTACGTAATTGATCGGCCAGTTGTCTGATGCAGTAAGGTTGTAAGTTTTGATGGATCTCTTTTCTCCCCCAGTTACCCTAGTTACCTGTTGGAATGGTTTGTTCTTGACGCATGCTATCCCTGTCATCATTATCATCATTTGTTTCAAACTTCATTCCATAACATCAAACTTGGTCTACCTTTTCTTGATTTCAGTATCATTAATCATGGCCCCACTATGTACAACATCAACACCTGACGCCTGGGCTGCCTATGCAAACGAGAGAGGTTCATCTTTTCTCCTCTATCATTCCTTGGCAAAGACTGATAATGCTGAAAGGTCTGAAACCAGGCCGACGTGTAGCCAGAATTGATAGAATCAAAATCTAACTTGCGAAATTATTAAGACATCTACTGACTAACCCTCATCTCACAGATATGTAGAGGGACGAGACCGAGCTACAGACAATTCAGACTATGTAACCACACTCTAAATTGCCACTTTTCATATGGTTTGTATAAAAATAAAACTGACCGGGCAGTTGACTGCCATCTTCTCCCTTCGTGTCTCCGCAACTTGCCAACATTAACTACTCCTACAAAGCCGATCCCTCCGTCCTCTCTGTAAACACCGGCACATCGATTGCAAGAAACCCAGAAAGAGTTGAGTGTTTTGTTGAGGAAAGTGATGTAAGTTGGCATTGCTTATTATAACACTGTGTGCCACTAATTCAGGAGCCCGCTCCAGATGCCTTGCCCCATATACTACGGTCGTTCATGTAGATGTAAGCAAAAGAAACACTGCTCTTCGGCAATTGAGGGGTTTGTCTTGCAATTGGCTTCATGACTACTACTACTACTAGCAAGTAATCTCTGCCCCATTACGAGCTTATACTTCTCCTTTCCATTCTGACAGTGTAATGCAATCACCCACAGGTACAAGAAATGGTGGGTATCGATCTCCAGCGACATCAGCCGCTTCAACGAGTTGTCGAATGGCTTTGACGTCCCCCGGTACCAACGAAATTTCTGCACTGAGCGCATTTTCCTCGCCACGCTCGATGCTGCGAATACCGGGAATGGGAATGACTGTCGTAATCAGGAGAAATAATATGGCTAAGCAAAAAGGCCCGGTTACAAAGTTGGACGTACAGTTGGGATGTTCCGCAAGGATCCACGCAAGAGTTATCTGGCTGGCTGTTGCCTTGTACTTGTCTGCAAATTTTTGAAGCTGGTCAATAATCTTCAAATTCTTTGGGAAGTTTTCCTCCGAAAACCTGGGTAACATCCTCCTACCGTCCCCCTCGGCGAAGTCGGCAGGGGACTTGAACCTGCAGCATCAACCATTATTATGACGGTTTACCCTGACCTGTATGTCGACATACCTTCCGGTTGTTAGACCCCGTGAAAGTGGGGAATATGCAACAACAGCCATTCCTGCTTGGTCGATAGCGCCTGAAAAGCCGGTCTTCTCTACGTAGAGTTCGAAGGGACTGAACTCCATTTGTGCCGCAATGATCTTCTCTCCAAGTCCGGGAACTGCCTTTGCCCGCTTCAAGGTTGCGATACTCGGCTCTGAAAGTCCAAGCCATTTGATCTGTCCGCCCTCAACAAAAGGCCGCAAAGTTTCGAGCACGATCTCAATTGGGACTTCTGGATCTACGCGGTGTTGGTAGTACAGGTCGATGTAGTCCGTTTGCAGCCGTTCCAGCGACTTCTTCAACTGCTGAACAATATATGAAGGCTGACTGTTGGGCTTATAATCCGTCTTAGCTGGGTCAAATGAACCGAATTTTGTAGCAAGGAATATTTCGGAACGACGGCCGGTTTCAGCGAACCACTTGCCAATTAACTCTTCGCCTGTAGACGATATAGGGCTGAGGCATGCGCAATTATGACGTGCTTACTATGACCGTAGATATCAGCAGTGTCCCAAAATGTCATCCCGCGGTTCGCTGAATAAGTCAACGTTTCGAAAGAGACTTTGTCATCATTAGCGCCGTAGATCGACCCCAGGGCGGCGCCCGAACCCATCCCTGGCGGCAGCGATACATGATTTACACAAAGTCGTATGCTCGACGACTCACCCATAGTTCCAAGACCTATGGCACTAACGGATGGTCCATTCCTTCCTAGGTTACGTTTTCTAAGAGGCATCTTGAAGGCGATTAAATTACCAGGCGTTATATATACTGTCGCACAAACAGCTGAACAACTGATCAACTCTCCCAGCAGGCACAATCGTTTTTTTTCCAAATTGTGTATATGGCACACGGGGGAAAGCATGACAACAAGACTCCGTGAGTACATGGTCTTAATTGGTTCCACAGAGTACGTAGGCACCCACGACGTGTGTAGCGTGTGATATTTAGTGCTTCCCTTCTGTGATGCCTTCCCGCTGATCCCGCAATCGGTCACTCGTTCGAAGGTGTTTGACAGTCACTCCCATCCTCAAGAACAAGTCTCATTGGCTGATTGCCTCGTACATAACGTTCTACCGCCGAATCACCATCCACCGATGGTACCTACACGTCCTGACGACGTGTTACTTGTTGGAGTAAATACACCTATTTCCGCGCATCCGATTGCTCCCAGGCCCTCTTTCTGCAGCCAGTCGTTTCCGTCTCATTGACGGGCAACTAAGTACCTTGTCGTCCTTGTGTCCATAGATAGTCCCTTACTCGATATCGTAGCCTCATTTTTGCTTTGCGTCTGCCTAGGTACACGAATATCAGCTGTTTACCTCTCATCGACGCCCAACTAAGGCTCCTGTGTTCGGGACGACGAGAATTTCGGTACTATCATATCTTGGTCTAAGATTCGATCGATATGGGACACTGAGTAGATTTAGAAAGGGTAATTACTCAGTCGCACGATATATAAATACATCGACAATCAAACAAGTGACCCCTTGGGGGCGCATGTATCAACTCTGGTGAAATCAGTCAATCAATAACTGATACCCGGTTGCTGTTTCTTTAGAAGTACGTGTACAAAGTTCATACCCTGCGAACCAATGATATATCATGACAATGATACGAATAGTTCCTCACTATCTATACATTCCTGAAACGACAAGGCAAAAGGCTGAGTCACGTCAAGACGAATTCAACAGAATTGAAAAAAGACGAACCATAACATAGACCATCATAATAGGTTCAAAGCGTGCCGCGCTCAAGACCAAACAACAGATCACCACCAACACTTGCGTCCGCCATATTCATCACGCGCGTGATGCCCGGGCCAACCGTCCCCAATTGCGCATTTTCTACCTCGATTGCCGGAAAGACACCCTCCACAGTACCAGATCCACCGTTGCTGCCATCTGGGTACAAGAGGACCTGGTCGTACTCGCAGTTGTGATCAAACGATGCCGTTGCGTGGTCATCAATTTTAGGCACGGCGTACTCTCCCGAGCCAGGTCCAGGTCCATAAGGGTGGGAGATGAGCACACGCTTGTGCTCGCGGTCATGTTCAAGCGGTGTCGCCGATGGCAGGCGCTTAAAGGACGGGCGCATCGCAGACTCGGCGTTGACACCGGTGCTTTCCCAGCTGGACGAGGAGGACGAACGCGTGTGTGAATCAACGGGTGAAGTGCTGCCTCGATAGGAGTTGAGTGATGCTGCCTGTCCATTGACCTGGAGGTGAGCACGCGGGCGGAACGCGACAGAGGATGCTGGGGCATGATGGAGCAAGTGGGAACTTGGTTCGCGTTCCCGCTCTCCGCCGGAAAGAGTTTGGCGCCGCGCTTTTACCTTTGCAGCGGTAAGCTTCAACTCAGGTAGTCGCTGAGATTGAACCTTTGCAGACCAGCTGCTGAGATCTTCGACGGGGACGGGGGCGTGGATAGGTTGCACGAGGCCATAGATAGTCTGTTGTGGCGGCTGGCGCTGGTCATGCTGAGACTGGAGTGGATTGATACCAGGCTGAAGCGCATGAGTATGTGACTGGAGAAATGCCTCAGGTACCGCTGTCGGGGTTCTTACGCTGAACATTGATGCAGCGCGGCGACGAGGATGGAAGGCGGTGGGCGTGAGGGTAGCATGACTGAGGTTAGTGGAAGTACCGGTATTGATGAGCTGAGACCAATTTACATCGTCTCGAGCCATAGGCGTCGCGTTTGGATCGGCTATCATTCCCATGGCCACCACGTTGGAAAGGATTGGCTGTGACTGTACCTCGGGCTGGGAGAAGAATGGGGCGGCATCGGGATCGTGGATGGAAAGAACGTCAAAGGCCGAGTTGAAAGGAGCTTGAGAATCCTCTGACGAAGGATTATGGAAGGTATCAAACGAGGACTTGAGTGATACGATGAGTGACGAACAGAAGAGGATATAAATACCCACATTGAGTGGAAACGATTGATGGATGGGGATAGGCTCAATGGGAAGATGGGAAGACGACGAGGAAGCAGAGGACGGTATGGAGCCACTGCCTGCGCTAGCCGCATAGTCCAGGCTGCCTCTTCGATGACCTGAGGATTGGTGAAATATAGTGAAGCTCGTCGTGCAGAGGGACGTACTGGTACTCGACACGAGATCGTGATCAGCTGACGACAAGATAAGATCAAGACCACGAGATTAAGACGAGGAGACAAACCGCTGGTATTCTGGAAATAGCCCGGGTTCCATGCAGAGGACGTATCTGGATAGACGGCGGTCCACGAATGCAAGTCATGCTTGCTATAGTCTGGACGAGTATCTGGAGCGACACATGAGAGGGCGGTGGTGGTAAAGGGAGAGGAGACGGGGGCTTTGAGGGAAGAAGAGCCGGGTTTCTTTGCAAGGAAAGTGGCATCGTCCGGGTGGCCGGGGCCGGCTGGTGCGGTTTGGCGGTTGAACTCGACAAAAGTGCAGCGGAGTTTGCGTTGTGTGCATCGTGCTGTGATAGGTTATGTAAGAAGGTGATGGGGAGACTGAGACATACCGCAGGGTTTGGCGCCGTCACAGGAGAGACTGGACTTGACACACTGGTCACAGGTCTGCTTGGAGCTGGTGGCACGGAGGGCAGTTCTAGAGCCTTTTCGACCGGGGGGACCCGGGGGCGGCTTTTCGGCCTCGTGACACTTGTTGACGTGCCTGCTGAGCAGATCGCTGGGGAACAATGGGAGTGACTTGGAGAATAACAAAAAGACAAGCAGACCTGCGGGCGAACTGATCGGGACAGAACTGACATCTGTACGGTCGGTCGCCTGTGTCTGTGGAGATGTCAGTCTTTGATCCAAGTGGAGCCGGCCAAGTCACTAGTCACTCACGGGACCGCATGTGGCGCGCGACATGTTGCGGCCGCGTGAATGTCGCATCGCAGACTGGACATCGGTGCTCCCCGCCCATCTCGTTGTCGTTGGGGAACAAAACGTTTTCGATGACGACATTTCCGATGTCTGCCTACGTCACTTCCCACGCTTCCGAATGTCCATCAGATAGCCTCAACGCGATAGTTTAGATAGATCACAAAAGACTGCGGTTGTGGCTACGAAAGAAAACCTGCTGAAATCTTATGACCTATTTCTCAGTTGCACAATACGCGTGAAAAAGCTTTATTTCTTGATTCAATACACATTTGTACATGTAGGACCAAAAAGGCATGTCGGACCCTAAGGATGGATTAAACGCCATTCCTAAGAAACTAGTTCTACGGACCTGGTCTGAGTGCTCCAAGATGAGGGCGAGATTCTGGATAATCCGACTGAAGAATCAGAGATCTTCGAAGGGTGTAATGCGCTACCTAATCATTTTACAAGCAGATTTATAGATTATTTGTAATGGAGGTGGGGTAGTACAGTTCAACAAGACTTCCGACAATCAGTCTCCCATCAATGACTTCGTCCTCGCAGCGCCACCAAGGAGGATAGATCTATATACACTTCCCGAGTCCTTTTCCTAGTGATGTTAGAGATTTGATGCCGGAGAAAAGTTCTGTATCTTCACCTTTTTCAACGCGTTGTACTTCCACCTTGTCAATTCCGGCATGATTACGGTTTTCCACAGGAATGGCAACACACACTCTCTGCCTCTGCTATGGACAACATGGTCATCAACAAGTAACAGTCTCAAAGAAAAGTCTTACAAGTTGTTTATCATTCTCTCCTAGAAATCTTTTGACGGGGTTGATTCCACACATAGTACTTGCAATGGCGAGGAGACATCAAAGGCAGAACATAGTGGATCCTGTGTTGGGGGTTCAGATGAATTGCATATACTTGTATGTTGCAGAGGCACCCAAAGCATCCATGTAAGAGAGAACATGAGATTGGAACAGAGATGTAAGTCATACCAAATGGCCACAAAGATGAGAGGAAGTTGTGAGATTGCCGCAGGGAACATGTGATGTATACCCGAGAATGAACAAGATGTGTGCTGATCATTGCATGAGAAACACAATGTCAACGACAGACTTCTTTTGAGGGTTAGACATAAAGCATGGAAAACAAGAATAGAGACCGAAACACAGATCTTGAGAATCAGACTGTACTAATTTATGCATGAAAAGCACACGTTGAGGTCTAGAGCCTCAAAGAACATCCAGGGTGGTTACTCTTACAAAGATTATTTGAAGGAGATAGATGCTCCACAGATGATGTCGTCCAATGCTGAGCCAAATTCCCAGCAAAATCATCATGACGGTCTGTTCATCTGATTGGCAATTTTCTTCCTTTTGAACACAGCGCAAAGGTCGATTTATCTGTGCTCGATTATTCTAGAACTTCAGGCTCAATGCATTTCATGAATCTGTTGCTTTGGATATCAGCTTCGGAAATTCCACCTAGAAATAGTTGTCTTCTGGACAATCTGATAAGTCTGATGAATAGCCGTTCATTTTGAACTTGCACGCACGTGAAAATTTGATTGGATTGAGTTACAATAGCTACACGCATAATTAGGGTTAGTTAGGGTTAGGGAGCGCGACACTGCCGAGCAAAGCGAGGCAGTGGAGTTACTATACACCGAGTTGGCGAAGTACGTTGCAGGCCAACAGTGGGGGAAATCCCACCTCCCTGTTTCGGCTTATATGCCTCATCAGGCCCGTTTGCAACTACTTGCGATGTTCCAGAACCTTCCGGAATACTACTGTATTTGGGAAGGCACCTGACCGTCATCTGAGTAAGCCTGAGTGCTCAGTTAATGCCATTGGTCCATGTGGACGAATGGCAAAATTCCCTCGGAAGAATTTCCGATGGAACACTGAGCCCTCTGCCCTGCAACTTCTCTTCTTTTCCCACACCGAGTCTACGGTGCCATGACATCATGGCAGGGGAATCCCTGGGGAATCCCTGGGGAATCCCGTTTCCCTGGGCGGACTCAGCCGTTCGTACGATGACTGTCTGATAGAACCCTCGGGAGCTGGAGGACCAGACCCGGTTAGGTCTCCCCGCACAAGGTGGGTCAAACGTAGGTTTAGTCAGCACATCACCGGACTACTAAGTCCGAGCGGGCCATTGGGTACTAAGGAACTCGACCGAGGGCCGGCCTGCACATGGCAGAGGCTACGGCTTTCTCAAGCGGAGTTAGAAAAGAAGCGCACACTATCAAATTCCCACATTGAGACCGAATCCCTACGGGGAGTGTCAGAATGATAGTGTGTCGTACAAGCCAAACCGGTGTAGAGGAACCCTACTGCCGCGTCACTCGGAAGTGTTGGACTCCCTAACGTCAGTAGGTTACCAAACCATAAAGTTAGGTAAAGGTTACCAGGTTAGGCTGTACGCGCAGAGTCAGATGACTAAGAGCCTATATTGCTATAGGATAGACGTACGTTAGAGTTGGGGTTCAGATTAGCTTGGCTCCTGAACCATGTGTGGTTAGTTTAATTCACACAATTAACGTGCACGTCTACTTACCGTCAGGTAGAGAACAAGAACTTGTGCAATCTTTAGGAGATACGGTGACCAATGCGAGCCGGGTGACCAGGCTGGTATGACGTCTACCCAAGTATTTTATGGGTCCCGCGTAAAGTCGGGCGGCATCAGAGGCGGTCATTGTGCCCACCATTGCCATAGAGCTGCTCAGAGCCATCCCCCAAACCCCTCGACTTAGCCTACCGCGGCATGACCGGGCAGGTACGGACCAGCCACATTGGACTGGCGCGCTGCGAGTAAGGGGGCGGATGAGTAGATATGGTTTACTGATCAAAACCTTCCGTAATTCCCAAGATGGCCGCCTCGCCAAGCATTCCCTATTTCCGATGAAGAGCTATCAGAACTGTCATAGCCGCTCTCGCGGACAGGTTCTGGTAATTCAGTCACCTTCGGGACAACTGCTTGCGTATCATTGGCGTCGGCCACATGCTGCAAGACAACTTTTTTCCAGGAGTTAGTAAGATCGTTCAAGTTAAGCGTGCGCTTACGAGAAACTATCCATCTCCTTTCGAGCAAGTCTAATTTACGAACATCTGGAAGACTCCTGATATATTCAGAGCCGTCCTCCCTCCGGACCACGACCTCAATCGCGCCCTCGGGGACAACACCGGTCAATGCACCGGCATCCAGCATCGTCAAGCTTCTCAAGTTGTGCACCCAACTACGGGTGTTAGAGGCAAGCTCGGCTTTTGTCAACCACAATCGCCAGCTGCTCATAATTGTCTTGCCAAGTTCTTTGACGTTAAAGAACTCCCAAGCATTATTGAACTCAGTTTTGAGGACGAAGACTCCTTCGGACTCCCTCTCCTTGACAAGGAGACGGTTCTTCCATCGTTCGTCTACCTGGGATTTAGCCCAGGTCTTCAATAGCTTTTCGGGATAGCCACGATTACAATAGAGCCCAATAAGGTCTCTAATTGCCTCCCTGTAGACCGCAGTGGTGCTACTGAGCGTGGCCATCCGTGACATCTCGCCCGAAAAAGTGCCTTTCTTGACATCTAATGGGTGTGCCGAGTGCCAGGGAATTCTTTCGTGATGGTTACGTGCTTTTCCGTAAGGAGCATGTTGCAAAGATCCATCGGAGTCCCGATAGATCAGCATGTCCAGAAATGGCTGAGAAGTAGCCGACACGTTCCATTCGATTGTACAATTATAGAACTTTACGTTCTGCATTATAGCCAACGCCTCGGATTTGCTATGAGCGTAAACAATAGCTAAGCAGTCATCTATATAGCGTCCGTAAAATGGCACACGGACGTCTTCCAGGATACCACACTCCTAGTATTAGATTCTCACCCTTTCATGTGAAAGGCAGCTCAGGCTTTCTCCCTGAATTCTGAGCCAGAACCTAATCAGATCCTTTTACTATCTCAATAAAGTATATTCCTAGACCTTTTATCTTGGGGTTCCAGCTTTGATATAAGTCACATGACCTACTCATTCCCTTTTAATTCTACATTTGATCAAAGGGTATTAAAAATACTAATTCAGTTTTAGCTATGCATCAAATACAACGTTCTACAGGTTATGCTGCTGGAATCTCTAGGGGTACTCCAGGGCTACCTGCTGATACCAGAATTATGTCATTTGGTGCACTGGCTGCTGAGATATCCAGGGAGATGTGTTAGAAGCGTAATTGAAGGTAATTTTAAAGTAACCCATCTTTCTCCCCTAAATTGTGAGCCAGGCTTTGCATCATATTTCTTACCTCAACATGTAACTAAGGTTTCATTTGACCTCTTCAGAGGTTCCAGCTGTCATCTTGGTCACATGATGTCTCATTCTCATTTTGTCTTGCATATACATTATTGATATAAGTATTTCACTATATAGCTTATAGCATAGCAATAATGTGTATATATGCTACCTATTAATATTGAAACTAGAACTTCTTCACTATATCTCCACATTGGTACTCATATTATGCCAGCAGACTCAGTAAATTTTGTTAAATTTCAAAAAAGAAATGTACAATATTTAATAACAATAGTTTTTCTCTTCAATTTATGAAGAAGTGTACAGCATAGCTCACAATCAGAGTATAGCTAACTTAGAGTTTTAGCTTAGTTTATCTCTTTACAACAACTTGTTTTTATGCAGAGAAATTTTTAAAAGTCATAACTTTTGATGCGGCACTCACAATCAGAGTGCCGCCTTTTGAATACTGTATTTTGAAATAGAATATTGTGTAAATATTTCACAGTTATATTTCAATATTCTAGCTAATGTTAAAACAAATCAAAATGAAGTCTTTATATATATAATTCACAATAAGTTTTAGCAAGTAAAATATAAGTCTCATATAATAGAATTAATCTTTTAAACAAAACATTTGATGAAGCTAATAGACAACTCTTCAGTCTTTGCTTTGAATCAAGCATAAACATAGATATAAATATTTACAGCTATTGATTAAAAAGAAACTCTCAGTCAGTAGAGATGTAGTAGAAATTTGGGATATACAAAGGTGCTATATACTAAGTGCTATGTGACTAGTTCAGCCATAGGGCCAGAGGTTCATTTTAATAGTCTTGTAAGACCTCACTTTCTGCACTGCCAATGTGATTTGGACACAGAGTTCATTTAGGACCTTTACACAAATCAATTTACACAATTGTATCAAACCCTTACATGCCATTTGAGGCAGTGAGGTCTCAAACTTTGATGCGATGGTCAAGCCTAGTGCTTACAAGCCATGCCATTCCATTAGCAACTGAATCACTTATTGAAACTACAGTCAAGCTTGCAGTGGTCTGTAAATTACAATTGTATTAATGAAAACTTGTAACCAACGCCATGTGCATGACTGATAATCAATCCTTTAAGCCCCGCTGACCCATCTTAAGATCCCACCAATATATCCTACTATTGTTAAGTCCAACAATGGCATGAAGAGGTTGCCAGTTACTGGGAGAGAAGGCGACACTGCATACAAAGGTTGGGTGGTAGACCCTCACCATGAAACAAACAAGTAGATACATGTTCTTCATCATTTGTCTGATTTCCTGTTGCTCTACATGGCATCTTCTCAGAATGTAGCGAGCATGTACTTTGACTCTAGGAGCTATGAGATTACTGACCAACAAAAAATGTTTACTTTCCTTAGGCATGGGGGCAGCGCAATGTCGAAAAGTTAGGATGGGATAAGGTGTGCAGTGACCAAAAAAGAATGTCAGCTATTCTATGTTCTAGAGATGTACATTATTATATTGTGATTTTTGTTCTGGTGCTCATGTTACATCAAGGTACACTATCATGCTGGAGATTCTTGGAGTCTGCAAGGACAATGTTGGATTTCTGGTCATAGCCCATGAAGGTGTTGACAACAGGCCTGTCTTGCAGGATGAGTAGTATGTAGTGGTCGATGTATCCGTTATATATCTATTTTACAAACTTGCAAGCGTTAAAGCACGTGACTTACTGGTGCACTGACACTTCATGTTGATATCTATTGAGATAAGATTAGATCTTACAACCTTGCATTCAAATATATATTTATTTATTTTAAGCAAATTAGTTAGTGTGGGGAACTTGATCACCCTCATAACAACATGACCACTGTCCTCCCTGCCCAAACAGTATGTGTGCAAACTTTTATTATTACCTTTACTAACATTTTATATACATTTTTCCTTACATGTTTTTCTCGTGTAAGGACTGTGCAGCCTTCACAATACTACCCTCCATTTTTATGCCCACAAAAGGTTCGACTCTTTTTGTGGACCTTAATCGATGTCACCTGCGTTATACAACCCCAATGGCCTTGACATTGCTCCGCTTTCATAGACTCAGCACTTTCTTCTCAAATTTTCTTGCTATCTATACAGTACACATGAAAACTTTTTTTTCATTACTTTTACTAGACACCATTACTCGTCAACCTCAGTAAACATTGGGCAATCTCTTGTCATCTGTGACCGCCCAACAATCCACCCACCTTTTAACGACAGACTCCTATGTAGTCCGTACACTTGACAAATTTGGATGCACACTTTCTAGTCAGATCAATGTTTTCTGTTAGGTTCCAGCAGGTACGATGATGGCTGTAATTGCCCAACGCAAGCAGACTGCACAGGATGAGAACACTGTTGGTTCTGCTGATGATGTGGGGTGAAGTTGTAATTCGGTTGTATATGGACTCTGGAGGGCATGTGGTTCATGACTGTTGTGCGAGATCAAACGCTGAGGCTTGGGTCAGCCTGTTTTGTCAGTCTTCTTCATGTATGCGCTTATGAGAAATGGAAGTGTTTCCAAGGCCTGTTATGTTAGGGTTAGTGAGCACGACACTACCAAGCAAAGCAAAGTAGTGGAGTTACTATACACCGAGTTGGCGAAGTACGTTGCAGGGCAATAGTGGGGGAAATCCCACCTCCCTGTTTCGGCTTATATGCCTCATCAGGCCCATTTGCAACTATTTGCAATGTTCTGGAACCTTCCAGAATACTACTGTATTTGGGAGGGCACCTGACCGTCATCTGAGTAAGCCTGAATGCTCAGTTATTGCTATTGGTCCATGTGGACCAACGGCAAAATTCCCTCAGAAGAATTTCTGATGGAAAACTGAACCCTCTGCTCTGCAACTTCTCTTCTTTTCCCACACCGAAGTAACAGTGACACAACTTCATGGCAGAGGAATCTCTGGGGAATCCCTTTCATTGGAGGATAGCAATTGCTTTCCCATAAGCAGGCCAAACAATCTGAAGGGCGGATTTGGCACACTCCGGTGCACAAGTCGATGAACCCTTGTCGGTCTACCCATCCAGGATTACACCTGGATGCCAGTCGGCCCCTCAGCAGTCAAATTCCGCTGATGGTACTAACAATACTACTAGTCTGAGTTACTAAGGACTCGACCGAGGATCCACAAGCACATGGCAGTGCCTGCAGCTAAGTCGGTAGGTAGAGAAGAGAGTATGTTACTACTAGTATGTGAGGGATCTGATAACGCCCGTTATCAGTGTGATAGTCATATAAAAGTTACACAAATATTGGCATCAGAATTGTCCCCTCTGTGTAGAGTCAGATTCTACTCTAATCTCTTAGGTCTCAGTGTGAAATATATTCCAAAATACCTTGGTTAGGACTGACAACTTTTATATTGGTGGTATGAGTCCTTAATTTTGTGATATTTTAAATTTAATTTTGAGCCTTTTCTGATTGGTCAATCATTATATTCCAAGTTGTCTCCTCTGTCTAGATTCAGATTCTACTGTAATCCTTTAGATCTCACTGTAAAATATCTTCCAAAATACCTTGGCTAGGACTGACAACTCTCACTTTGATAGTACAAGCCCTTAATTCTGTGATATTCTGCATTTGATTTTGAGCATTTTTTGACTAGTCGATCATTATGTTCCAGGTTGTCCTCTCTGCTCAAAGTCAGAATCTGCTTTATTTAATTAGTCAATCATTATATTTCCTTCACAGAGGATATCATCAGTCTTGACAAATTCTTCAAAACTACTAACTATCTCTTTAAAAACTTACATTTAGTATGCATATATGCTATATTTTTATACACTATAGCATTCTACTAATTATCAGCTTTCTATTTGTATTTTAAACATGTATATTTACTTTAGTATTAGATTCTTGCCCTTTCATGTGAAAGGCAGCTCAGACTTTCTCTCTGGATTCTGAGCCAGGACCTGATTAGATTCTTTCACTATCTTAGTAAAGTATGTTTCTAGACCTTCTATCTTGGGGTTCTGGCTTTAATATAAGTCACATGACCTGCTTCTTCTTCTTTAATTCCTCATTTGATCAAGGAGTAGTAAAAATAGTAATTTAGCTTTAGCTATGCATCAAATGTAACTTTCTACAAATAATGCTGCTAAAACCTCTAGGGGCACTCTATAGCTATCTGCAAATATCTAAATTATGTCATTTGGTGCTATGGCTGCTGAGATATTTAGGGAGATGTGTTAGAAGTATAATTCAAGGTAATTTTAAAGTACCCCACCTCTCTCCCTAGATTCTGAGCCAGAATCCAAGCAGATCTTTTAGCTGTTTTGATGAAGTATTTTCTAGACCTTTTATATTGGGGTTCTAGCCTTGATATAAGTCACATGTCCTGCTTCTTCATCTTTAATTCCTCATTTGATGAAGGGGTGGTGGAACTAGTAATTCAGCTGTAGCTATGTATCAAATATAGCTTTCTACAAATAATGCTGCTGGAACATCTAGGAGCACTCTAGGACTACCTGCTAATACTGGAATTATGCCATTTGGTGCCCTGGTTGCTGAGATATATAGGGAGATGTGTTAGAAGTATAATTTAGTCAAATGTTAAAGTACTCCATCTTTTCCCCTAAATTGTAAGCCAGGCTTTGCATGATATTTTTTACTTCAAAATGTAACTAAGGGTTTTTTTGACCTCTTCAGAGGTTTCAGCTGTCATCTTAGTCACATGATGTCTTATTCTTACTTTGTCTTGCATATATATTATTGATATAAATATTTTACTATATAGCCTATAAGATAGTAATAATATAGCTGTATGCTACATATTAATATGGAAACTAGAACCTCTTCACTATATCTCCACATTGGTACTCATACTATTCCAGCTGACTCAGTAAATTTTGTTAAATTTAAAAAGAAAAAAATTATAATATTTAATAACAATAATTTTTCTCTTTGATTTATAGAATAATCTATAAGTATACAGCTTAGTTCTATAAGCAAAGTATAGCTATTTTAAAGTAAACTTAAAATTTTAACTTGGTCTTTTTCTCTACAACTACTGTTTTCTATATAGAGATATTTTTAAAAGTTATAACTTTTGATAAGAGCTACTTTAGTCAAACACAGCCACAAAATAGCTGGCACTCACAATTGGAGTGCCCTCTTTTGAATACTGCATTGTAAAATAAAATTTTATACTGTGTATATATGTTACAATTATATCTCAATATTTTAAGTTTAGCAAAGCTTTACTATTTAAAGCTTCAACATTCCAATATTATAAAGCTACGGAAAAAGCATAGGTTAGTAATATTTATATTTCTTGTTTTTTTTTCTCTTCAAGTCTATGGCTAATTGAACCCATAGAATGAAGGTCTAAGTGCATACTTTTACTGTTATATATGAAGCTATCTCTGACTGCTAATGCAAAACTTTTCTAGTTCTATCAGAAATAATAGTTCGGCTATGTATTTATACTTCATTTCTGTTGAAAAATAAAACTAGTTTTTTTCACCAGAATCAACTAGTATGTGAAGAATCTGATAACATCTAATATTAGCATGACAGTCATATAAAAGTCACACAAATATTAGAATTGAAATTGTCCTCTTTGTTTAGAGGCAAATTCTACTCAAATTCTTTAAGTCTCAGTATGAAATATATTTCAAAACACCTTGATTAAGACTAACACCTTTAACATTTAGTAGTATGAGCCCTTGATTTTGTGATATTCTACATTTGATTTTGAGTCTTTCTGTAAAAGCAACTTCTAGAGGCTGTGGCTTAGTCACACAGCTGACAAAGGGAGATCCAAAGTGTATTAGAGTATATACCAACAATATCATAATAACTACTCACCTGGCAGAGGGAGATCTAAAAAAAACAAGTCTAGGGATTTCCTATGTCAGGTTGGATGCTTCTTGGGCCTCTGAATGTGGAAAACAACTATACAAGTACAACAAAACCTTAAAAACTTGAAAATTGCTTAAATAAACAACTGTATAAACAAGGCAGAAAAACTCTGAACTTTGGAAGTCAGAAAAGCAAACTCTGGCTTATATAAGTGGTCTAAAGCTGAAGGGCCCACACTTGTCTGAATGATAGCTAAAGAACTAAAGCATCTCAAAAGCTGAGAATAATACTAACAGATAGTGTTGAGAGAATAAAAACAGCAAAATGAGAGAATGATAAAAGAAATAAAGAAATGAATGAAAGGACAGTGAAGAAATAGGGAGTGAAAGAAGAAAAAAATGAGGAGTCCTCTGACATCACCCCCTTCTAGAGTGTGGTGTCTTAATATGCTGGATAAAAGTAGTTCTGGATGGCCTGGTCCACTTTGGAAAGAGAATAGAGGCCTCTGATTGCTTGGAGAGCATTGTGATGCTCTTGATAGAATTCTCAGACCAAGGCAGGGGCATGGACATTCTCTTGTAGCTCCCAGAAGATGTCCTCAATTCCATAGCCCTTTCACTTTATCTTGACCTTGTCACAACCTCTTCCACCTGGAACCACCCCAGGACACCCCTGGAACTCCACCTGGAACTCCTCCACCAACCCCATGACATGACCCCCACCATTGGGACTGCCACCACCGCCATCACACACATCAAACCCCGCCATCACACCGCACCCCCTGACAGCCCCACCACACAAACTCCGGAACTACCCTTGGCACGTGCTGATCACCAAATCATGCCAACTACCCTGGCCATCATGTATCATGACATCCTTCCACACCAATTTATTGTGTGCCCTGCATGCACAATCTCCAATATATAGTTTCTCCCCCTTCTGCCACCACCTATTAACTCCTGAAACCATCCCAGACATCCTGGGACCCCTGAGAAACCTGGAGCAGCCACCCCCAATATTTAAGAGTAGCTACCTACTTGTCGTATGCTAGTCTTGATATTACATTTGATTGCTTGTGTGCTCTTTGATTGACTGGTATGCACTGACTGGCATGCTTTGACTGGCACACTCAACTTGTTTGTGTGCTCCTAAGATTGGTATGCACTTTGCGACTTAAACTTCACTAACCTGGGTCTTGTCCTAGAACCCCTGGTTCCTACTCAACTCCATCCCCTTAATTCTTTCAACTTCACCCAATTCCTGGACTAAGTCCCTTACTCCAGGAATTCCTCTATTCATGTCTTGAACCCTGGAGCTCAGTTCAGAGTTTCAGATACCCAAGTGTCCGTAGATCAAGTCTGCCTCATAAGGGCATTGCTTTTCTGGAAAGCCCCTGACTCAGCGGAACCTGACAGACCTGAAGCATGTTTCTAAAAAGTTAGCTGTCTAAGATCTGTTCTACTTTGTACTCTTCTTGGTTGTCTACCAGAACTGGAGGTGGAGATGGCTATAGACATCAACTTGAGATTGAATTTTCTGATGCTGGAGAGAGCTTTACCACATTAAAGACTGGATGAAGTCAACTCATTCTACTCAGCAGCTTGAGTTGATAGGCTAGTGGGCCTACTTGCTTTACTATAGGAAAGAGTCTTAGACGATGATAAGAGAGCTTCTGAGAAGATCAGGTAGTGTACTGTTCTAGCTCTTGATTGACATGCTTGGTCTGGCCATCAGACTGGAGGTGGTAGACTGTAGAAGTGTAGAGTTTGACATAGAGGTGGTACAGTTCTCTGATAAATTCTGCCAAAAACTGAGGTCCACAGTGTGAGACATAGGCATCTGACAATCCATGGAGTTTCCAGACATGCATGCTTTCAGTACAGATTAGCAGTGCCCATGGCAGAGCAAGTAATTGTCAGGGGACTCCTCATTTCTTTCTTCTTTCACTTCTTATTCCTTCACTCTCCTTTCACTCATTTCCTTATTTCTTCTATCATTCTCTCATTTTGCTGTTTCTATTCTCTCAACACTATCTGTTAGTATTATTCTCAGCCTTTGAGATGTTCTGGTTCTTTAGCTATCATTCAGACAAGTGTGGGCCCTTTAGCACCACTTCCAGACTGCTTATATAAGCTAGAGTTTGCCTTTCTGACTTCCAAAGTCCGGAGTTTTCCTTCCTTGTTTGCACAGTTGTTTAGTTAGTCAATTTTCAAGTTTTTAAAGTTTTGTTGTACTGTACAGTTGTTTTCCATGCTTCAGAAGCCCCAGAAGCATTCAACCTGGCATAGAGAATCTCTAGACTTGTTCTCTTTGGATCTTTCTCTGCCAGGTAGGTAGTTATTATGATATTGTCAGTACATACTCTGATACATTTTGGATCTCCCTCTGCCAGCTGTGTGACTAAGCCACAGCCTCTAGAGGTCACTCTTATAGTAGTGTGTGTTGGAATAAAATGAGCATGCTTGCTACAGAGATCTACTACTACCATGATTGTGTCATATCTATGAGAGTCTGATAACTTGTCGATGAAGTCTACCAAGGCCACACTCCAATGCTCAGCTGGAATGAGCAAAGAATAAAGCTGTCCCATAGAAAGCTGACAACAAAGCTTAGTCTGAAGGCAGAGATTGCAGGTGGAGGTGTAAGAGCCAGTATATCATGACATTTGAGGCTATCAGTAATTCTGAGAGACCAGTTCCAGTGTCTTCTATCTGTCAGAATAACCTGCAACCTGAGAGTCATGATGCTGCTCCACAATCTGCTTCCAGAGGTCTGGCAGGTTAGGAACATAAATGTACTACAGGAAGATAAGAAGACCATTCTTCAAAGACCACTCGTCAGTGCAAACAGACTTTACTTCAGTTTTCTCTCAAGCATGCAAGGCCAAGGCAGCCTTGGCTACCAGATCTTTTTAAGCACCCTCCTGGTTACCTTGGCAGATGTCTTAAAGAATGCTTACTTCTTTTCTCTGGCCAACCACACCTTCTAGAGCATGGATATCAAACAGTTCTGGCTTCAGGAGAACAATATTGTCATTGCTGCTAGCTTCTGAACCATGGTCTGCTTGCCTAAAAAGTGTGTCTGGCTTGCTCATGCTCCATCCAGGTTTGTGATGTAGAGAAAAGTCAAAGTTGGCCAAATACAAGGACTATCAAGCCTGTCAGCAGTTAAATTTCTTGGCTGTCTAAAAGTACTCTAAGTTTTTGTGATCAGTCCACACCTCAAATTTATGGCTGGCACCTTTAAGGAAATGTCACCACTTCTTAAATGACCAAATAATAGCTAGCATCTTCTTGTCATGGATCTTATAATTTTGCTTCATGGCATTGAGACCCTTGGAGTAGAAAGCCACAAGATGCCACTTACCATCCTTCTGTGACTATTGAAAGAAAACAGATCCAGTAGCAAAATCTAAGCTATCAGCTTTAACATGGAAGGAAGAGTCATTATCTGGGAATAAGAGAACAGGCTTTGAAGTGACTGCCTGTTTAAGGCCATCAAAGGCTGTCTGCTGCACTACATCCCAGTGCTAAGAAGTGTCTTTTGTAAGGGTGACCTCTAGAGGCTATGGCTTAGTCACATAGCTAGCAGAACCACATTACATGCTAGACCTGTTGTCAGGTTCCGCTGAGTCGGGGGATTTCTGGGAAAGCAATGCCCTTACAATGTGGACTTGATCTACGGATACTCGGGTGTCTGGAACTCCGGAGCTAGGACTCCGGGGTTCAAGACACAGGCAAGGGTAATCCCAGGAGAGGAGACTCGGTCCAGGGGTTTTGGGTTGTGAGTAGCTAGGGGATTGGGTGGAGGTCGAGTCGTGAACCGGAGGTTCTAAGATGAGACCAAGTTAGCAAGTTAAAGTTGCAAAGTACGTACCAAACTTAGAGCACGCGGTTATTCAAGCGTGCCAGTCAAAAGCTTGCCAGTCAGTGCGTACCAATCAAGCAAAGGGCACGCAACAATCAAAGTTATCCAAGTTAATATCAAGACTAGTGAATACAACGGGGGACTATGCTATAAGTACTACGGGGCCAGGTCTTGGGGTTCCGGGGTGTCTGGGATAAGTCCCGGGAGGCATTGAGTAGCGGACAGTGACTGAATACCTGGATCGCGCGTGGGGCGCACAATCAATTGACGTGAAGGGAGCTGTGATGTGTGATGCGTGATGGCCGGAAGCGAGCCGTGTGATCCAATCGTTGATGACAGCTGGTTCTGGGGTTCATGAAGCAGGGTCTCCGGGGGTGCTGGCTGATGGCGGTCTTTGATGCGTGTGATGGCGGCGTCAGCAGCTGTGGGGGCGGGGCATGCTGTGGGTTGACGAAGGAGGCTCTCAGATGGGGCTCCAGGGATGCCCCCAGGGGGTTCTGGAGGGGAGGGGTCATGACATCACCCCCCCTCAGCGCCGAGACCCTCCAAGGCACGCGTAGCCGGCGGTCTGGGCCAGGGTCCAGGTGTGGGATCCGTCGCATGTCCTGACACGTATCAAAATTTTTCCCATCAAACTCAACATGTCGTGTACACCAATGCATTCCCCGACGCCCCCACCTACTGACGAAGTCGCACCCCTTGTTGTGTGGGAGGCCTGGGACGCCCGGTATCGGCGCTGCCTGGATTGGGAGTGCATCATGGCGCTCTTCCAGCAACATAGGTGCATTCATGTGTTCTTGCTTGGCACGATCAACCCCCCCTGTTTTAGAACAACAAAACGCACCTGCCGGAGACTATCTCCAAGGCAGACCCGGCCAGTCTCTCGGCGTCGGTTCCCAGATCGGTTCCTCAGGTGGGCTCCAGTCGTCCCATGCCCACTGTCGTGCGGATGACTGTCTGGCCTCCCCGCCCTCCTTCCTCACCTCGTCCTTGTCTGGCCGCCCCACGTTTTTGTTGGTCAGGGATGGCCCCTGGTACCATATTGACGGTTCTGGAGGACCTGCATATCCCATAGGTGGTTGTGTTGCAGTTGTTGTTTGAGCAGGCCCTTGAGAGGCCCCAGCGGTTGCCCACCCATGCGTGGTGCATCAGCAACGGGCTGGTAAGTGACGTCGTACCTTGTGGTCGCCGCTAACGCCAACCCAGTGTGTGCACTGTGCTTGTCGGCTGGTGCAGTGTCTTTTCGAGGCCTCCAGCCCATCGTCCTGGAGGGACTCGTTGGTGTGCGAGGCATGTTACCTTAACCACGAGCGATGTTCCGTTTTGGCGTTATGGAGGGCGTGCTGTATGGCGTGGAAGCAGGGGTGGCCGTTGGGGGGGGTGATGCACAGGATGGGGGTGGAGGAGAGAGACTGGGTGGTTGAGCCGCCGATGGGAGTGCCAGGGGGTTCCAGGGGGGACGGGGCCCTGACGAGGGGGTCTCAGATGAGGGGGGTGGCGGGGGTAGGTAGTCGGAGCCGGCCCGTGGTCCTGGTCATGCGCTGGGCAACCCAGGCCAGGATGAGCGGGGGGGTCGTGTTGACAAGGGAAAGCGGCGGGCGTTGCCCAGTCCTTCCCCCGGGCCTTCCAAGCAGCTGCAACTTTCCCAGGAGGCCCCCTTCCCGACCTCTCCCCTGCGTCTGTCCCCAGCGGCGTTCTCCCCCTTGTTGGGGCGGCACTGCAGGAGTGCGTGGACCGGGCCGAGCAGGAGAGGGGGAAGCTGGCCAACCACCACCAGGTCACGGCTGAGCAATTGCAGGGGGTTTGGATGACCCTGGCTCAGAGCGAGGAGGCAGTGATGCAGGAGGCAGCAGCTCGGCGGTGGGTGGAGGAGGACTGGGGGGCAGTAGTCTGGGAGCTGCAGGAGATTTGGGTTGCACGGGGGGCATTGGAGGCCGAGCGGGACACGTTGCAAGCCCGGCTGGAGCAGGGGGCGGGCCATCCAGAGCCGGCCCCTCAGAGCTTGCAGAACGTGGTCGTCGCCCAGATGGCGGCTTTAAGTGAGTGGTTTGAGCCGCTTTCTTGAGTCCCCGCACTGATTTTCCAGGTTGGGCCTGGGAGCACTGCCTGCTCCTGAACAGGGTGGCTGCGGCATTAGCCTCCTTGCAGGAGAGTCAGTGGCCCAAACTGGCAACCCCCGAGGTGGAGCGTGGGCTGGACTTGTTGGGGAGATTGGTCTTGGCGCACCGGCAGAGGAACGTCCCAGCGCCGGGGACCTGGTTTGAGAGGGTCCTGGATGAGGGCAAGTCTCTCCCAACCTGGGACCAGCTGATGGAGGAGGCATCGCGAGAGTACGTTCCGGGGGAGCGGGAGAGGGAGGAGCCCCGGGGTTGGCCGTCGAGGTCCAGCGGGGGCAAGGATGGGGAGGGGGGCCCAGAGACCCCTCACTAGCGGGTCCTTCTTCGAACTTTCTTGGTAGCTACGTCATGTGTCCTATATTGTAAGGTAGCGAGTCTTGTAACAAAATGTATATACTTGTTCTGCCGGAGTAAGTAAAAAGGAATAGTGTAAGTGATTTGGCCAGAAGGTTGGAAAGAGACCTTCCTCCGATCCTGGGCACTGCTGTGAAAAAAGGTACTAAAAGGGAGTAAGATCTAGAGAGGAAGGGCAGAGAATATATATGGGAGTTGAATCTCTACTGAGCCCAGAGGTGGGGGTTACGCCCACTACTGCCGTCTGTGGGTCCTGCGCCCTGGGGGGTCGTTTATCGGGTGCCGCTGCTAGAAGTTCCAGAGTTTGTTGAGGGCGCCTTCAAGGTTTCGGCGCGGTTCCCAAGTGTCGTCCTCTGGGCCGTATCCCTTCCACCATACGAGGAAGTGGGGTTGTCCACGGATGTTCCGGGAGTCGAGGATGTCTTCAACCTTGTAGTGGTACTCGTCCTTGACCTTGACCGGGAGAGGGGGTTTGGGCCATTGTTCAGAGAAGGGATCCGGGGGGTGTTGTTCCAGGAGGCGGACGTGGAATACCGGGTGCAGGCCTTTAAGTCCAGTCAGGGGTGGTATCCCTTGTTGGCAAAGAAGGGTGATATTCCGGTAGCAGAGTGCAGCGTGTTGTTGTAGGTGAACTCGGCCAGGGGGAGCTCGGCGTGCCAGTCGTCCTGCAAGTAGTTGACGTACAGTCAGAGGTACTGCTCAAGAGACTGGTGGCCAGGGGGAGCTCGGCGTGCCAGTCGTCCTGCAAGTAGTTGACGTACAGTCAGAGGTACTGCTCAAGAGACTGGTTGACCCTTTTGGTTTGACCATCGGTTTCGGAGTGGTTGTCTCGGGGGGCGCAGCGGATCTGGCTCAGGGTTCCTTCGTCATTTAAGATTAGTACGGCATTCAGATGTTTGGGAAGAATCATCACGTGATGATTTAATGCATTGCGTTCTGCCTTGAACGACTTCTTGGAATAGACGTCCGGTTGGCAGGTAAGGGCATCGGGTTTAGCTTCAAGTCATCCCAGGCGGTACTAGATTGTGAAGTCATACTCTGAGAGGATCTTGGACCATCGGGCCTGCCGTCGACTAAGTTGCTTGGTCGTGGTGAAGTACTGCAGGTTATTGTGATCCGAGTAGACCTGGATCCGGTGCCAGGCTCCCTCAGGGTACGCTCGCCATTGTTTGAAGGCTTCAACGATGGCGAGGAGCTCCTTGTCGTAGATGTCATAGTTGAGCTCGGCGTCGATCATGGACTGGGTGTAGAATGCGACTGGCTGGGGCTCCCCACTGTCAGATCCCATCTGTGAGAGAATCCCAGCAATGGCATAGTTGGAGGCGTTGCATTCTAGGATAATCGGGAGGGCCGGGTCGTAGTGCCAGAGTACGGGGGCGACTGTGAAAGCCTCCTTGAGCAGGTTAAAGATGCTTTGGCACTTACTGTCCCAGTTCCAGGCAACGTCCTTGCATGTGAGCCGGTTGAGGGGTTTTGTGATACCGGAGTAGTTGTCTATAAACCTCCGGTAGAAGTTAGCGAAACCCAAGAAGGATTGTACTTCCTTGACGTTCCAGGGTTGCAGCCAGTTGACGATAGCCTCGACCTTGTGGGGGTCCATGCGAACGCTATTCGGGGATACGATGACGCCGAGATACTCAACCTCTTCCGTGTGGAATGAACACTTCTCAGGCTTGGCATGGAGGTTATGCTCATGGAGGCGTTCAAGGACTTGCCGGACGTGCTTCTGGTGGTCCTCCTTTGAGTCGGAGTAGATGAGTGCAGACGTTGTTGTAGCCGGAGCGGAGGTCGATCTTTGTGTAAACCTTGGCACTGTGGAGTCGATCGACCAGATCGCTGATGAGTGGGAGCAGGTAGCGGTTCTTCTTGGTAATCTTATTGAGTCCCTGGTAGTCAATGCAGAGTCGGAGCGAACTGTCTTTCTTCTTGGCGAATAGAACCAGGGCTCCGGCAGCAGAGGCAGAGGGTTGGATGAATCCCTTACCGAGCATTTCATCGAGGTAGTCCTTCAGGGCCCGGAGTTTGACTTCCGACATGTTGTACACCTTGCTGAAAGGGGGGGCGGCTCCTTCCTTGAGATCGATAGTATGGTCATAGGGGCGGTGAGGGGGAATCTCCTTGGCGTCTCCTTTGGAGAATATGTCAGCGAACTTGTGATACTCCGGGGGAACTACTTCTCGGAGAATCTGCTCCTCGGTTTTCTTTTCCAGGGGAATAGTGTCCCCTCGTAGATGTTCTTCCGGGAGAGACAGCGAGGTGTGTAGCTGAAACGTGGGTGTTCTATCCTTCATGAGGTGGGCGAAGGGGGCGGCTCCAATGATCCTAATGTCGAGTGCATTCAGATTGATCAGAGTCACGGACACATCAGCCGGAGCGGGTTTGACGCGTGTCTGAGACCAGCCAGGGTAGTTCGGCCCTTTGTATTTGTTCCGAGGGATGTTTGGGGGTCGATTAGGGGCCTTGCGGGCTCAGACAGGCATGGGGGGCGCAGTTGTTGTCCTGGGGGTGTCGGGCATCGGGTCGCTCCCTAGGGCCCGGAGGTGCACAGCGGTCGAAGTGTGGTTTTTGGGTCCCGGGAAGGTCATGGTGAGCGTCTTCCAATCGATGTCGGGGTTCGTCTCGCGCAGCCAGGGTAGTCCCAGCACCATTGGAGTTGATTCGTGAAGTTGCGTGACCAGGAAGTTGGAGGTGAATTTGTAGTCGTTGTCCAGGGTCACGTGTCCTGAGTGAGACTTCTGGATGGGGCCAGAGGAGGAGGGGGTGCCGTCGAGGCGTTGCAGGCGGAGGGGCTGGTCGAGGGAGTTGTGGGGGAGGTCGAGGGCGTCGCTGATGAAAACTCCGGTGGCTCCGCTGTCAATGAGAGCCGATATCAATCCCGGGGCGCCGTCCAGCCTGGCATTGATGATGAAGGACCGGGACGAGCGGGACTGGAGTCTGGGGGGTGGTGGGGGCCCGTCCTTTGGGGTAGGATTTGGAGAGTGGGGGATGTCGAAGGGGAGTTGCTGGTCGTCGGGTATTGGGTCCCGGGTCAGGCAAAGGGTAAGATGTCGCCAATCGATGCAAGGGTTGGTGTCTCGGAGCCACGGGAGCCCTAGGACCAGGAATGTGGAAGGGTGGAGTTTGGTTATCAACATCCGGAGGGTATGAGTCTGTCCGTTGGCGAAAGTAACAGGCATACACACAAAGTGAGTGATGTCTCCTGCCATAGAGATGTCTCTGTCAAAGAGGCAGAGCTGTACCGGGAGCGGGAGTCGTTGAGCGGGTTCCGGGGCTAAGGTAGACAATGTCTTGTCAATGAAGTTGTTGGTGGCGCCACTGTCGACAAGGGTGTTAAGGGGGATTCTGGAGGGGGTGAGGCGGGTGTTGAGGAGGAGGGAATGCGAGGAGTGGGAGGGTAGGTAAGTCGTGAGGGTGTCCTGTGCGAGTGTCGTGGAACAAAGATGGGAAACTGGGGCGGAGAAGACGTCGGAGTTGATTCCGCGATTTAGGGCGTCTTCCAGGTCTAAATCGCTGGGTCATTTTCCGAATACTCGTAGGTGGCATCCTCCCCTTTGAAGGTCCAGGTGGCACGTTCCATGACCTGTCATTGGGGGCACTCGGAGATGAAATGGTCTTTCTCACCACAGAGTATGCAAACACCCTCTCTTCTCCGTCGTTCCTGCACATTCTTCGGGACCTCAACCCAGGGTCGCCCCTTTTTCAAGAGCTGGTTGGCCCGGAGGGCCTCTTCGTCCTGTTTGTCAGTGAAGTCAGGATCTTCAGAGTCTTCCGGGGGTTTCTCGGGGTTTGGCGCGTCGCCCGGGTCGTTGGCGGCCACAGCGGCGTTGAGTTGGGCCTGGGGGCGGGCGCCACTGCCGGGGTTAGTATTGGGCGGGCCGCGACTCACCAGGGGTCGGCCACCAGGAAACACGGGAGGGCCAGGGTTTTGCTGGAGGGCCATGGGAGTCCTCCCCTAGGGTTTCAGGGGAGTCAGGGGTTCGAGTACTTGCTGCGGTCTTCCCAGTAGCGTTGGTCGATCTGCATGATGAGGGCTTTGTATCCGTCGTAGGAGGGTTGTTTCAGGGCGAGTTGGAGGACGTCCTTGATACATTGTGGCAGGGCACGACAGAGGGCATACTGGAGGGCGCTGTAATTTCAGCCTGTCTCGTAAGCTTCCTTCTCAAAACGTACAATGAAGGTGGTGAAACGTTCTTCAGAGCGCATCCGGAGGTTGAAGAGGTTGTCCTTGGCCTCAGCCACGGTGTCGTAGATCCCGAATTTCCCAAAGAACTCGTCGACGAAGGCTTGCCAGCGAGCGAGTGCTGGGTTATTGGGGTTGAACTGGATGAGGGCCGTGTAGTGGTCGAAGGCGATCCCCTGGAGGTACGAGGCAGCAAAGGCCACCCGGGAGCTGTCAACCTGAAACATGAGTGGTTTTGCCTGAAACATATTAAGACACTGAGTGAGGAATGTATGCCATTTTCGGGGGTCCCGGCCTGTGAAAGCGTCGGGCTTTTGAATGTCCAGATGTCCTTCACAGGCGAGGGTGTCGCGAGCGTTGTCTGGTCTGGTAGCATTGCAGGGAGGAGGGCCGGCATTGTAGTAGTAGTAATAATGGTTACCCCCCCCTCCTTGTGGAGGAAAGGCACCGAGGGCAGGACCCCACCCGCCTGGAGGGCCTCCTTCAGGTGGCTCACCTGAGGGTCCATGCCTGGGGGGTCCGTTGTCCCAGGAGGGTTTGTTCCTGCCAGGAGGAGGCCCAGATCTCCATGCAGGGGGTGGCAGAGGTAGTCGAGGAGGGTTCTGTGGTGTCAGGTCGATCTGAGGGGGGCCGGATGTGGGGTCGGGTGCTGGGTTGCACGGAGGACATTCAACCCGGGAAGGTCGTGCTTGCATCAGAGGCCGTGGGGGGTTCCACAGATCAAAGTGGGACAGGGGGTCGCGGCGGAAGTTGGGCTCCGGAGGGGCCGGGGCTGATGTAGGGGGTGGTACTGGGATGGGTGCGGGCATGGGACGTTGTTCATTGTTGCCGCACGTGAGCTCGTCGACATAGCACAGCGTGTCATCTGTGCTAGAGGTGTCTGCACAGGGTCTACCGGGGTTCACCGGGGCTGGGGGTCGGGCATTGTCCATTCGCGAGAGCGGTTCCAGGGGTTTCTGGGGCTGTCCCCAGGTCTTAAAGGTGCTAGGAATGGAGTTAGCCTTTGGCAAGTTGACAAGCCTACTGTGCGGGCAGCGGGCTGATCAAATAGCCCTCCCGTTGGGTTAAGGGACCGTAGTATGGCCGAGGCGTTTTGTTGCTCTTTCTGTTGTTGTTGCTCTGGAGTGGAGACTGCGGGGGCTGCCGGGGCCGGTTCTGGGAGTTCCTGCTGGATGTGAATCGAGCAGCCCGGGTCTGCGGGGTCATTGAGGGGTTGAGGGGAGGGGGACGTGTGGACTTCGTCAAGCAGTTGTTGCAATTCCTTGCAGAGGATCGTGTTATGCCTATACTTTACTATAGTCTGCTCTGGGAGTTCTCCTCGCATGAGGCGATCCCTGAATTTGACCAAGCAATGGGCCCAGTCCTCTGGAGTGCCTGCAAAGTTGTTGTGTCCAAATTCCGTGGGTAGCACCCTTGCCCGTTATGCAAAGTCCTCCAGCGAGATCTTAAGCGAGCGGAGCACTTCGTCCCGTTGCCGTTTGTAGTCCTCAAGACGTTGTCATCCCATTGGCAAGGGAGGAGTCCAAGCGGGTGGGGCGGCGGTTGGATAGTGTCGAGAGGGATAGCCGTAGTTGAGAGGTCCCTGGGGTTGGGGGGCAGGACACTGGTAACCATAGTAGGGGGTGGGTGCAAAGGGGCCCTCGCTGGAGGGTACCAGGCAAGGTCCACTAGGAACTGGTGGTGTCTCTGGCAGGCCTCCGGGGATGCTCCGGTATGAGGGGACCTCCACGGGTCACGCCATGGCTAGGTTGGGCAGAGGGGCCCAGCTGGCTGAGGGCCCCAGATCATAGAGAGATGATGGGTCAGAGGCCCAGTGGCAGTGAAGGTATTGGGGTTCGTATAGGAGAGGTGGGTAGGTGAGGCAGGGGGTCTGTGCAGAGTAGTGATCAGGGACCGGGCGCCCGTAAAGGTCGGTCTGGTAGCCCGTGGGGTAGTAGGTATGAGTATACGTAGCCATCAAGAACAGTGTAAGGAGGGAGTCTTGATATTATATCAGGTTCTGCTGAGTCGGGGGCTTTCCAGGAAAGCAACACCCTTACAATGTGGACTTGATCTACGGATACTCGGGTGTCTGGAACTCCAGGGCTAGGACTCCGGGGTTCAAGACACAGGCAAGGGTAATCCCAGGAGAGGAGACTCGGTCCAGGGGTTTTGGGTTGTGAGTAGCTGGGGGATTGGGTGGGGGTTGAGTCGTGAACCGGAGGTTCTAAGATGAGACCAAGTTAGCAAGTTAAAGTCGCGAAGTACGTACCAAACTTAGAGCACGGGTTATTCAAGCGTGCCAGTCAAAAGCGTGCCAGTCAGTGCGTACCAATCAAGCAAAGGGCACACAACAATCAAAGTTATCCAAGTTAATATCAAGACTAGTGAATACAACGGGAGACTACGCTATAAGTACTACGGGGCCAGGTCTCGGGGTTCCGGGGTGTCTGGGATAAGTCCCGGGAGGCATTGAGTAGTGAACAGTGACTAAATACCTGGATCGCGCGTGGGGTGCACAATCAATTGGCATGGAGGGAGCTGTGATGCGTGATGTGTGATGGCCGGAAGCGAGCCATGTGATCTGATTGTTGATGATGGCTGGTCCTAGGGTCCATGAAGCAGGGTCCCCGGGGGTGCTGGCTAATGGTGGTCTTTGATGTGTGTGATGGTGGCGTCGGCAGCTGTGGGTGCGGGGCGCACTGTGGGTTGACAAAGGAGGCTCTCGGATGGGGCTCTGGGGATGCCCCCGGGGGGTTCCGGAGAGGAGGGGTCGTGACACCTGTGAGCTAATAGAAAACTAACTTTTTAAGAGATATTTAGAGATACCCTGATTATTAGATTTTGCCTAGTAGTTCATGAGATAGTTTAGAAACATTGCAAATTTTCTAACGCATTTTATTTTCAACGTAGTATACTTTTTGTTCCTGGGCTAGCAGATTACATAGATCTAAAAGAAAAATATGTTTTTAGACCTATTTCTCTTTTTTACCAACCAACAAATAAGTCATATGATATCTAAATCTTTTGCTATTACTTAATAAAAATAATCAAGAGCAGCAACAAAAAAGCTAGCATTTATTGGCACTCACAATTGAAGTGCCATTTATACATCTTATCATAAGTTGTGAGTTTTTTTCATACTTTGTTTTTATATTTATTATTTTGAACTATGCAGACTCTGAAATAGTGCCTGATTATGGTTTTATTGAAAATCATTTTAAAGATCTTGCTATTTCAAAAAAATTATTAGTATTGAATTAAACTTTTTGAAGCTTACATTAGAAATTAAAATATACTTGCATTGCGTTTTGTTTTTACAGCCTACTTATACTATAATATGCTTGGTTAGCAAGCCTAGACTCTTTTAAACTTATTACACTGAGGAACTTTTCTTTTTTCTGTTTAAATATGAGTATGATAATTATATTACTTTATTACTGTAAAAGTGACCTCTATGTCTTGAATGGCATAGAGGCATCAAGATATTGCAGTAGAATTCCTAGATAAGGGCAGGAGTATTGATGTTCTTAGCAGGTTCCTAGGAGATATCTTCTATACTTTAGTCCTTCTACTTTATCTTGTACTGTAGCTTGCAGCAGAATAAGCAGCTATCTGGGATTATCTTAACTTTGTACTCCAACTCAGTATCTACAAGAACTAGCAGTGAAAGTGGTGAAGCTTGGTGGCCAGAGATGTAATTTTTTGGAGCAGGTAATAGCTTGACTATGTTAAAGACAAGGTAGAGCTGGCATATTTTAACTAGTAGCTGGAGTCTGTAAACAAGCGGCTCTACCTGGCATTTAACTATACAAGGCACAAGTTAGCAATGAGAAAGCTTCTTTGAAGGATAAGTAGTTGAGATGTCTGAGGCATCCAGGTAGATACAGTCTCTGGGCTTGTATTTGGGAGTGGGAATTTGCCTATAATTGTAGTATCAGGCCATGTCATTCTTTGCCTTAGCCAGGGCTCTCTCTGCCTCTTCCTGCATTTTCTCCAGTCAACAAACCTGTTGATGGACTTGTTCTTCAATCATTTGTAAGGGCAACCTCTAGAGGCTATGGCTCAGTCACACAGCTGGCAAAGAGAGATCCAAAGTGTATTAGAGTATATATTAACACTATCATAATAACTACTTATCTGGCAAAGGAAGATCAAAAGAGAACAAGTCTAGGGATTCTCTATGCCAGGTTGGATGCTTCTGAGGCCTCTGAAGCATGGAAAACAACTGTACAGTACAACAAAACCTTAAAAACTCAAAAATTGCCTAAATAAACAATTGTACAAATAAAGCAGAAAAACTCCGGACTTTGGAAGTCAGAAAGGCAAACTCTGGCTTATATAAGCAGCCTGGAAGTGGTACTGAAGCACCTTAAAGACTGAGAATAGTACTAATAAATAGTGTTAAAAGAATAAAAACAGTAAAATGAGAGAATAACAGAAGAAATAAGAAAATAAATGAAAGAAGAGTGAAGAAATAAAGAGTGAAAGAAGGATAAAACGAGGAGTCTCCTGATATCATTGCATATACAGTTCAAATCCTATTTGAGGGTGCCAGCTAGTATCTAGAAAGGATGGAAATGCCTGAATAGAGGAGTGAATGTGGTTGTTATACTAGAATTTGGCTTCAGGAAGGAGCTTATTCTAGTCATCCTGTCATTTAATATGAAAGAGCCATAGGTACTATTTTAGCTCCTGATTTACTTGTTTAGTCTGGCTGTCAGACTATAGATAGTAGATGATAGAGATGTGGATGGTAGACAATAGAGATGTAAAGCTTTACTTGGAGGAGGCAGTAGAGCTTCCAGATAAACTCTAATATGAACTGTATGCTTTAGTCAAATATGTAGATATCTAAGAGGCCATAGAGTTTTCAGATATTTGTCTAGTAGAGGTTAGCTGCACTTATTGCAGAGCAGGTAGTGTGCATCAGGATGAAGTGGTCACACTTACCATAGAGGTTTAAAACCACCATGACAATGTCATATCCATGGGCATCTGAGAATTCTATAATGAAGTCTACCAAGGCTATGCTTCAGTGCTCAGCAAACATAAGGAGAGAATGCAGTTGCCCAGTGGAAAGGCAACATTGTGGCTTTGTCCAGAAGCAGAGATTGCAGGTGCTGGTGTAGGACCCAATGTAGCAAGACATCTATGGCTACCAGTAGTTTTAGGAGCCAAGTTCCAATGTCTTCCACCAGCTAGGGTGCCCTATTAGTATTGTCCTTCAGAGATAAAAGGACAAAAAGACAAAAACAAGCACACACATCTCTGGTACTCAAAGAGAGACACAAACACTGCTAATTAAGAGATGAGATAAAAGGACAATGCTGACATGAGTTTATTCAAGACAACAATAATTGATTACCTAAACCCTCAGCCTCTTCAGAACTGGCCATCCTGACTTCTCCAGCATCACCCAAACTAGCCTTCTGGAAGCAACCCTTATATAATGAATACAAGGCCCTGGAAAGACTGCAGCAAATACTTGAACTCTTGGTCCTTCTGAAATTTACAAGAAGGTTTGGCAATTTCTCCAATTAGTGGAACTAAAGCCAGTGCTTTTCCTCCTTCTGAAAGCTGACCTTCCATAAGGCTTGTTCTCAGGCTCAACTCGACACAGCCATGGCCTCTGACACTCCTGATGATGCTTCAGAAAATCTCCCTGATAGCAAGTACTCTGACAACCATGATAAGAAGGCCTTTTAAGCCAATCAATTTTGCTGACCTGGATAACTCTGCATTGAAGTGCCCAAGGGCATACAGGAATACTAGAGGAAGGAAGAAAACCATATCTTTTGTGGAGAAAAGGACCATTACATCTTGAAGTGCCCTAAATGACAGATGATGGGGTGTGCCACCTGGATCTTTGAAGAAGAAGAAGGCATCTATGAGTACTCAGAAAACAACTTAGCAATTTAGATTCAGAAGATGCACTAAATTGCAGAATTAACTCTGATGTTCTCTCTGCCTCTGTATCTCATCTCTATGCAATGGCACTCACACAAGACATTCTTATAGCTTGCCTCTTCTCTCATTCCTCACACTTCCTCCTTCTGAAGACCAATATTACCCCTTTAGAAACTCTCTCAATATTTTGGTCAATAGTGGCACCACCAACAACTTCATTAACAAAGCTTAGTCTCCCTCTGCTCTGCAGCTAACAATATTGGGACTTTTCTAGCTCCAAGACATCAACCCCTGTATCATCTGGCAAGACCTCACCCTCTAACTGCACCAGAAATCAACAACTGATGACCAACAACTCTCATTCAACATTTCCAACTCACAAAGCTCTGAGCCACCTCTAGAGGATCTATTAGACAAAGACCCATAACATTAGCAGCTCCAATCCAATTTGTCACAATCCTTTCTCATCAATGCCAAGTTAGATAATGGCCTAGAACCACTACTAGCCCTGGTCAACAGTGGAGCTACTAAAATCTTCATCAGTAATATCTTTAACCTTCTTCTCTATATTCTTGACCAGCCTCTGAGCCTACAGCTGTTTGACAGCACTTCCTCTTTTTCCAGCTTTATTAAAAAAGCCCATGCTAGTTGCATAACTCCTATCAAATTCATGGCAAACTTCCTAGTCATGCAACTTTACAAATTGACTCTATTGTGCTAGGACTACTATAGCTACAGAACATAAACTCTGACATTGATCAGGAAATGCTCATCATGACATTCCCTAGCCTCTAAGCTTATATTGCAGCTGATGTATACTTCCAGGCCATTGATATAGACCTAGCATCTAAACTTCTAATGTCTACAGTAAGTCCTCCATCTCCTCTGGCCATGACTTTGACCTCAACACCCACCTCAGCCTATAAGTCCTCTGAACATCTCTTCAATATTTTTCAAAACAAGTACAAAGGCCTGGACTACCCATCACAATCTTGTACTTCTGCAACCCCAGCCCTGAATAATACTGAGACACTCAACATCAAGATCATTGGTGCTATCCTTTTCATATGCATAATGTAAGAAGGGATCCTTATCTTCCAGTTGCATATCTTATCCTTTCTTTTGGAAAACCACTTGTGGACAGATACTATCCTTCTGGAGAAAAAAACTGAAGAGCAGATCTTACAAGAAGTAGTTTTTCCAGAGTATCATTGTAAGGGCAACCTCTGGAGGCTGTGGCTTAGTCACACAGCTGGCAGAGGGAGATTCAAAGTATATTAGAGTATAGACTGACAATATCATAATAACCACTCACCTGGCAGAGGGAGATCCAAAAAAAACAAGTCTAGGGATTCCCTATGCCAGGTTGGATGCTTCTTGGGCCTATGAATGTGGAAAACAACTATACAGTACAGCAAAACCTTAAAAACTCGAAAATTGCCTAAAAAAACAACTGTATAAACAAGGCAGAAAAACTCTGGACTTTTGAAGTCAGAAAAGCAAACTCTGGCTTATATAAGTGGTCTGAAGCTGAAGGGCCCACACTTGTCTGAATGATAGCTAAAGAACTAAAGTACCTCAAAGGCTGAGAATAATACTAACAGATAGTGTTGAGAGAATAGAAACAGCAAAATGAGAGAATGATAGAAGAAATAAGGAAATAAATGAAAGGAAAGTGAAGAAATAGGGAGTGAAAGAAGAAAAAAATGAGGAGTCCTCTGACATCACCCCCTTCTAGAGTGTGGTGTCTTAATATGCTGGATAAAAGTAGTTATGGATGGCTTGGTCTACTTTGGAAAGAGAATAGAGGCCTCTGATTGCTTGAAGCGCATTGTGATGCTCCTGATAGAATTTCCAGACCAAGGCAGGGGCATGAACATTTTCTTGTAGCTCCTAGGAGATGTTCTCAATTCTATAGCCCTTCCACATGACCTTGAACTGAAGCTTGTTCCTAAAAAGTTGGCTATCTAGAATCCATTTCACTTTGTACTCTTCTTGGTTGTCTACCAGAATTGGAAGTGGAGGTGGCTGTGGATGTTGACCTGGGATTGGATTCTCTAGTGCTGAAGAGAGCTTCACTAAATTAAAGACTGTCGACTTATTCCACTAGGCAGCTTGAGTCAATAGGCTAGCAGGCCTACCTGCCTTACTATAAAAAAGGGTCTTAGACGACAATGAGAAAGCTTCTAAGATAGTCAGGTGGTAGCAATGTTAGAGGCATTCAGATAGACTCAATCTTCAGGCTTATACTTGGGGCCAGAGTTCATCTACAAGTATAGTAGTGGGCCATGTCATCCTTTGCCTTAGCTAAAGCAGCCTTGGCTTCCTCCTGTGCTGCCTTCATCTGATTTATGAACTTGGTGACAGCTTTATTCTCTGAAGGCCATTCACAAGGCTCAAATTCCATTTGAGGATGTCAACCAGTCTTTAAAAGGCAAGACGACATCTGAGTAGCAGCATTAAAACAATGTCAATAGCTTATAGTCACACCACAGAATGAGATCAATGTTTAATTTAGTCCTACAAGTAGTGTAACCAAAAAGCTATCTTATATAAGGTAGCAGCAATGAGTATACATAGTATCTTTTGTAATTTAGTAATATAGCAATTACAGCAGTACATACTATGAAGTCTAGTCTGAATCTACTAAACAATATGAAGATTGTTCAGCAACAACACAGTTAAGGTTAGACCTAGCATTGAGGCTCTAGGTCACTTGGTTACATGCCCCTCTTTCAGACTGGTCATAGTCTCTAAAAGGGTGGCATCTACAAGTGTCCCTACAACAACGGTAAGGCATCTGCTGTAGTTTGTAAGTGTCAAAGTTAACTGACTATAACTAAGTACTGCTTGCCGTGTTCATGCAGAAGGTGGGCAGTACAGTTCACTTTCAAAGAAGGCAGCATTATCAAAGTCAGTGTTAGCTGAGCCAGATGCTCCCTCAAAAGAAGACTTCACCAACTGATTCTCTATGGGCATAGGAGCAATTGGTGGAGGTGGTAGTGGTCCTTGATATAGACCGCACATTTACAGATCATGGCAACAAGGCTCCATTCCAATAGGATAATAGAATTCTTCCTCAAGATATGCATAACCTTCAGCAGATTCTTGTGCAAGTAGTGCCCAAAGGCAGATAACATTGTCTGCAGTAGAAGTCCTTCAATCATTCTACTGCAGAATTGCTGGTGGCTCTCCATAGATATTGAGTCTGCAGTGCTGTTCATCATTAAAGTTGTAATAGACATCTAATGAGGCATTTGGTGTCCTGAAATGGCTCTTAAGGTAGATCATGCTAAAGGTATATGCATGGTCTATCCACTCTGCTGGTATATGATTTACTAACAGGACTCTCAGTATGTTGGCATCACTGATGTTGGCCAACATTGAGTCCTCAAAATGTGGTATCATGAACTGCATATCAGTCCATGGCATTGATGCAAATAGCTGACTGGGATTAGCTGCATTGTGAGCTTCAATAGCTTCATAGTACAATTCAGGTCATGTCATAATGAATGCCAGCATCCTGGCAAAGCGGCTCCAGTGTCGCCCTTGCAGTGATATACCTCAGGTAATGGTGTGCTCCAAAAGAGTACTATAGTACTTAGTTGCAAGTAGTACTGATAGTTCTGGGGCTTTCTTGAAGTCTTAGAAAGTGACCTCTAATTCACACTGGTGCTTGATGATAAGGTTGATGTATTGAGTGCTTTACAGAATAACTATCCTGCAATGCAGAAGAAGGTTCTCAATAAACTCCAGCCTAAGTAGTTCATTCTCTGGAAACCATCAAGCCTTTGTCTACCAATAGACTTCTGATAAGAGGTGTTCAATAAATTCTAGCCTAAGTAATTCACTCCATGGGAACCACTGAGCCTTTGCCTATCAAATGCCTGTCTATTTTCAACTAAACTTGGGCCATTTATACTGTTTTTCTGGTGCACAGACTACTATCTACACATGACTCTTTGTTGTCAACTCTCCAGCCTTCAGAACATACTTGATAGTTCAATTTCTCTTTTGGGAAACATGTTTCGGTGCCACCAGTTCCACCATTCTTCTGGATGTCTCTAATTGCCACTTTCCCATTTGTCAGCTCCATTTAGCATAATCCCATTCATAGATCCTTCTTTCCCCTTTTAGTGCTTTCCTGCATTCCATGCTTTTTTTCCTTTTCCCTTTTAGTCATGTCAAATTGGGCATTATCAGATCAGATCTTGATCTAGATCATCACAATTGATTCTATTTTGTCACTTCTGCCAGCTCTCATGCTTCCTTTTCCCATTACAGTGGTTGGACTATTGTTGAGCTGATAGTTTGAGCTGGTCTCTGCTCTTTGTTCTGTATTATCTGTGTATTTATTGGGGTGTTTCTTTGGAGATATAATTTGTTGAGACTGCTACCAGGAGGCTTACAGTTTTCAGCCTATAATTAATTGTTTATTTTGACTGCTGGTGCATGTTGTGTTTCTGACTGCTGGTACAGCATTATATCAGTACAGAAGTGAATGCAGAATGCATAGTCCACAGCAATGCCCAAGACTGCATTCATCATCTTAGAGCATGAGAAATAAAGCACATTCTGTGCTAGGCAATTAAGATCGAAGATATGGCAGATACCTTCTGAATCAAATCCTGCAAGCATAAATATAGGCTTGCTTTCTCATCCTTTCCATTGGAAATACCCCTCTAGTGTGGGTAGGACAGCCAGGTCCATTTGATAGTCATTTAAGTCAAGGGGGGGGAAGGATCTGTTCAAACTCAGAGCTACAGACCAGCTCTATGGTGTGATCCCTTCATGGTCAACTAAAATTTATAGAAATATACTGGAATTTGTGCAACAGATAGTAGGCTTCAATACAAAGCAGAAGGGCCTTCATTTTGTTCTCCACCAGTGCAAGCAATTTGCACACTTCTTAGGGGTTCATGGGGAACCCTCATAGTGCAGTTTTCACCAATAATATTGAGATATAATGATACTTCATCTCTTGTTTCTCCTCCTGCTCCTGGGCCTGCAGTGCCTCATCTTCTACAAAAATGGTGTTTGACAATGCAAGTAATAAAAATGGTGCTCTAGTGTGCTGCCAAAGAACCAGTTTGAATGCTCTGTGATGTTTCTCTCCTCAAACACTCCCAATTCTTTGGGATATGCCCCATGGCTTGCTCTACCCTATCATGGTCGATCTTGGCCTGCTTGGCAGTGGTGGCCTTCTGATGAGAATTTGCCTTGCAGTTGCAATTCAACCGCAAGTTCTTTTGTGCCACCATTTCTCCTTCTGACGGGGTATCCTCCACACTTGGTCCATAGTCACTAGCATCGCCATCATCGATGAGGCCCATAGCAGCTAGTATGGGGAGGCAATTTTCCATCTTGTTGTTGATATGCAAGTCTTTTTGAGGTAGCTCTGGCACATATGACATATGTGGGGTTTCAAATTGGATTGCAGGCAGGAAAAATATGATCTCCCCAGCTTCTGAGCTGGTTAGTACATTGTCCAGAAACTGCATCATCACTGTCTGCAAGGCTATTTTATCAACAATTGACACGCAATGCTTTGGGATCTAGACAGATCCAACGTTACTCAGTATCATGCACATTAATATGGTATGAACTAGGATTTATTATCTAGACAGATCCAACATTACTAGGTAACTAAAGTAACTAAAGTAATATAGTAAAATAATCAGAAATACACACCTCAGTATTGTGCATGTCAATACGATACAAACTGAGATGTGCTAGAGAAAATAAAAAACTTTTAGAGAAGACGTAGCCAAATCCACATGATCATATCCTCCTAGCCCTGGGTGTAAAGACAGGGTGCACCTTTAACACTCCCACTCATGGGAAGGCGAAGTCTTATTCCCTTTATGAATTTCCAGTGTTTATCATGAGGAAGTGCTTTTGTGAAAATATCTGCCACCATATCTTTAGTGGGCACATATCTTAGTAGCTTCACCATTTGCCACCAAGTCATCTTGGAGGTAGTGGTACTTCTGTTGAATGTGCTTCGTTCAAGATCTATATTGGGCTTCCCTGGTTAGGATTATTGCAGCCTGGTTGTCGCATAGTAAATTGGAAGGCCCTTTTTGTCCATGCCCGATGTCTTCAAAAAAAGTTCAAAGCCATGCTAGGTGTTGTCTTGCATAGCACAGGCCAATGTATTCAGATTTGGTTGATGACAACACTACCATGGTTTGGCACTTGCTTGCCCATCCTATAGCACCTCAGACGGAGATAAAAACATGTCCTGAGGTCGATCAAGACATGTCGACATCTCCAGACCAGTCTGCGTCTGAGTATCTATGGAATGCCATGTCCAATCTGATGTTGTTTCTGTCAAAGTGCAATTCCATTCCACTGGTGGTGTTAAGATACCGTAGCACTCATTTTGCAGCGTTCCAATAGTGTCGCTTTGGATTCGAACTAAAGTGTCTGAGTACACCAACAGCATAGGCTATGTCTGGCCTGGTCTCTATTATGGCATATATGAGGGATCCTACGACACTTGAGTAAGTTATGTGCCTTCCTCCAATCTCCATATCTGTGACCGTGGTGTTGTCTTCAGTGTCTTTGACTGTGAGTCTTGAGCTTGTGGCCATTGGAGTCCAAGTGGGCTTGGAATTTGTCATATTGCATTGTTCAACAATAGCTTTGATATATTGTTGCTGGCTCAAGCTGATAGTGCATGCGTCTCAATTTTGCTTCATTTGGATCCCTAGATTATAAGTTGTGGGTCCCAAGTCACGCATCTTAAAAATGTTTGCCAATTTTCATTTAATGTCATCCAGGAAAGGGCATGAGTTTGCAGCAAGGATAAAATCATTTATGTACACCACTAGGAAACAGATTTTGTCATCTTTTTGGTATACATACAGGCAGGTTTTGGCATTCAGGCATGTGAATCCAAATTCTTGCAACTTTTTATCCAGCGTAAGATCCCAAGTTCTACCTGCTTGCTTTAGTCTGTATAGTGAACGTCTCAAGTGCCAGCAGTGGCCCTTTGGTACCTTTACACTGTCAGATGGGAGCATGTAAAGTTCTTCTTCCAGCTCTCTATTCAGGTATGCAGTAGCAATGTCCATTTGATCTAGCTCTAAGTTGTACTTTGCCGCTAGCGCAAGAATTATTTGTATGACTCCAAGTTTGCAACCAGAGCCCAGACTTCTTTGTAGTCTACTCCTTTGACCTGTGTGAAACCCCAAGCAACGATTCGTACTTTGTAGTATTCAACATTTCCATTTGCATCGTACTTGATGCAGAACACCAATTTGGAGGTAATTGGTCTTACTCCTTTGGGCATTGGGACCACCTCAAAGACATCATTGTCAATAAGGTTTTGTAGTTCCTCCTGTAGTGCCGGTCTCCAGTGTTCACCATCTGGTCCTTTAAAAGCTTCATTTGCATTTTTAGGTAGTGAGTGCTCAGACAGTCCATTTTTGGCTATTCCTGCAAAATAAACCTCTTCATCGTCTTCCAATTCAGTTAGCTCAGTGAGATCACTTAATTCTGAATCATCAGCTTGCGCTTGAATGTCCAGCAATGTACAGTAGGTCTCTTCTGCCTGTATCTTGCCAGTGCCTTGAGTTGTTTTGATTTGTTTCTCAGCTCGATTTTCTTCTTTGCACTGTTTCTCAAGCTCTATGGCTTGATGGTAATCAGCATCTCGTAGTACAGGCTTCTGGGTACATGTTGGACGTTTTTCATTCTGGATACCTCCCACTGACTCCAAGCTTGGTGGTCCTTTGTCAGCAGTTTTCTTTTGTTTCTGTGGGACCTCAGACATGATTTTGGGCAACGTGGGTGGTGATGAATGCAGAGATGAGTCTGGAGTGTGGTATTTGCTTCTAATCTCTGGGCTGCCCAATTGCTGCTCTTCTACTGACTCCATGCTGGTGTCGTATGTTGACTTATTGTTGAAATCACAACTCTTGCCACTTAGACTTAGGGCTTTCCTCCTGGACATTGGTTGAAGCATGTTTGGCTCCCACTCACGTTCTGGACCTGGTGCCATCTGTTCATTCAGTTCGAAATTTTTGAATTCAGATGGGAATCTTCATTGAATTGGACATGTCTACTACTGAACTCCTTTCTTGTTTTTATATCCAGTAGTTTGTAAGCCTTCTTTCTAGTTGTGTACCCAATGAGTACAGCTTTGTGTGCTTTATTTGCAAACTTTCTGTCACATTTGTCTTTGGGGATTAATGCGTAAGCTGTTGACCCAAATGGGCAGAGCCAGGAAATGTCTACTTTGCGCTTAAAGATTACTTTGTAAGGTACCTTGCCCTTCAAACCAGATGCTGGTGTTCTTCCAATGACGGTGGCAGCTGTTGCCATAGCGTCTGACCAAAAGGTTTTAGGTAAGCCTGACTCTATGAGCATGGCAGTTGCAGTGTTCATGAGTGTTTGATTCATGTGTTCTGCTAATCCATTTTGTTTGGGAGTGTTGGGTGCTGTTGTGAGATGTACAGTGCCTGTTTTTCTGAGTTCTTCTTGGAATTTGCCACTGACATATTTCCTTTCATTGTCTGATTGAAAGAATTTGATGAAATTTTCTGACAGATGGAGTTCTCCGATTTTGGCTCCCAAGTAGATTTGAACGTCACTTTTAAACTCGCAAAAGCATGTTAAAGCCTCACTCTTCCTTTTTATAAAATAGACCCAAGGGAAGTGCCCATACCCATCTATGAATAAGATCCAGTATTTGTTTCCATGGCTATCTGCTAGTGTCACCGGCCCCCCAACATCTGAGTGTATGATTTGAAAGGAGTGAGTTGCCTTCTGCTCTTTGTGCTTGAAAAAGAGCTTCTTTGACTTTGCTAGTACACATGTTTCACAGAATTTTGGCTTCCCTGTTGAACTATCAATCCCTTCAATGCAACTATTGTTCACCATCTGGATTAGCCAGTTTAGAGATATGTGCACGAGATGCCGGTGCAATGTGTTGATGTCAATGGATGCCAGCGCATGTGTCAGAGAAGATACAATCAGATGGTAGGCACAAGTCCCCTTTGCATGAGCCAGTGAACATTACTTTTCTGTCTTTTGATAACTTAATTTTACATGCTCCATTCTTAAAGGTTGTGTAATATCCAGCTTTGTCAAGCTGGCAAATTGATATGAGGCTGAGTTGAAAGGAGGGGACATACAAAGCGTTTTCAAGTTCTGTAGTCTTTGTATGACCATCAACTTTGCATTCAAGCATGATTGTGCCAATGCCGGTGGCCTCAACATGGGAGTTGTCTCCAAAGTGTATCTTTTGTGAAAGATCTAGTTTTCTGAATGTGCTGCATTTGAACCATTTGCAATGCAGCGTCATGTGGGTGGATGCGCTGGAGTCAGCAATGGTGTGTAAGCAGGTAAAGTCTTTTGTGGCACTCCTGACATAGGCCAAAATTTGTGACATTAATGCCCTAGAGACATGAGCAGATCTGGTACTTGGAACTTTTACACTCCCACTGTCTGAGCCACTCTCCGTGCTATCTGAGCTTCTATCCTCTAACTCGGAATTGTGGCTGGCTTGGTTTGCCTTTGCTCTTGGTTTTCTTTTGTACTTCTTTTTCTTGCTGTTCTTTTGTGCTTTGAGTGTACAACAGTCAGATGTGTTGTGGGATGTCGATTTGTGCAAATCGCACCATGAGTCGGACTTTGCTTTGGACTTGTGTTTGGTGATTACATCAGCTTTTAAGGTGGCATTCAGTGAAGGAGATCTTTGCTAAGTGGCTTTTAAGGTGGCATCCAGTGAAGGAGATCTCTGCTGAGTGGTTACAGTAAACCTGAGGTGGTCTGCAACCTCCAAAAAAGACAGGTGGGTTCCAGAGGGCATGGAACTTAGGATGTTTGCACGAAAAAATTCCTATATTCCCTCTTCAGGGAGAGAATTGAGTAGCGTGAATGTGAGGAATTCAGGGTCAACTTGCCTCTTCATTGCAGTGAGTTTTGCATCAGCAGCTAGTATTGTGGATATGTGGGTGTTCAGAGAGGAGGGGAATCTGTCCCATTTGAGTTGGTTCATGTGAATATACATGTAGAAAGCACTAACGCCAACGTTGGTTTTTTCATGAATCTCCACGAGTTTGTCATACATGCTTTTCACATTCAGTAGTTCACCAATTTGAAGCAGCAGGCTATTAAACATGTATGCAATGATAATACCCATGGCTTTCGAGTTGTGGATTGCCTAGCTTTCAGAGTGTGCCGTCGAGGCATCTGGTGCACCTGAAGACAGTTCTGTAGAGACTATTTCGCATACCTGTTCCTGGCAGAGCTTCCCTGTTATTCTCATCTTCCAGATGTGGAAGTTCTTGGGATCAGTGAGTGTCAGGCATGCCATAGTGTCTGACATGGCTTGTATGCCTTAACATCATTTTTTTTGTTGTTGCAGTTGGAAAATAGAAGCCTTGCACTTCCATTTGGTTCGTTTCTGTATTGTTTCTGCTGTCAGGCTACGGGGCCCATAACCTATCAACAATTGATGTGCAATGCTTTGGAATCTAGACAGATCCAATATTACTCAGTATCATGCACATTAATATAGTACAAACTAGGATTTATTACCTAGACAGATCTAACATTACTAGGTAACTAAAGTAAGTAAAGTAATATAGTAAAGTAATCAGAAATACACACCTCAGTATTGTGTGCGTCAATATAGTACAAACTGAGATGTGCTAGAGAAAATAAAAAACTTTTAAAGGGGGCGTAGCTAAATCCACATGATTGTATCCTCCTAGCCCTGGGTGTAAAGACAGAGTGCACCTTTAATACATTTTTGGCTTGGTCAGCACCTTCACTATGCCTGGTGCATGCACCAATGAGCTTAGTCTCCAGTCCTTATTGTCTACCATCATTTCATCCTCACTCCGCTCAGAGTGGGGTGTTACCTCACCTGTCTCCCTAGGCTCAGAAGGTGCTACTGGCACCTCCACCATCTTATGGGTCCTGAGGTGCTTAGCCTCAGCATGCTCCTTTGGCATTGTTGCTGGCCAATTTGCAAACATTTTGATAGTATTATTGTTATACTGTTGCAGCATAACAATTTCATCCAACAGGCCCATGATCACCACTTGGGCCACCGAATCCTTCAAAAACTCCAAATCTGGAAAGAGTTGCTGCCCTGCAGCCACTAGTCACTGCCACACCACCTCACTCTGAGGATCAACCTGATCCGCTAATGCTTTCCCTTTTTCATTTTTACTAGCCAAAAATCTATCTGAGGACAGAGACTGAATGGAGTTACATCTTTCACTATATTGTCATTTTCTTGTCAAGCATCCAATGCTGTTCTCAACGTCCTGTCTTTCTTGGGAATACACAACAAGGGCATCACCTGGGAGGCTGGTCTAGCCTTCCACCATCTAGCCTTCAAGTACCAGTTAGTCTTGTCTTGCAGCTGCTGCTGCTGCACCATCAGGCATTATGGAAGGTGGTATCAATACACCTTGTTCTCATTAATAAGGTTGATTTCATGATTCACTTCTTGCCAAGGAGGCAGTTTCTCCTTGGTGCCATTTAGAATATTTGCAAATTTCTCCTGCCACTGCTGTTGCAGGACAGGAATGTCTTCCAGTGTCAGCCCCTCAGCTTTACCCTTTTTTTTATCTTGCATTGGCCTTCAGACAAGCACTGTTGCTTCCTCTTTTGTCCTCAGATGCCCATATTTCTCTCTGAGGGCTGCAATCCTCAGTTCACTTTCATCTGCTATATATAGACAAGCTGGAGGCAGCTGCTTCTGCCTTCTTGCTATGACTGATAATTTATCAAAAATTATCTCACTTGGCTGGGACACTTCATCATCAGTTGCCTGTCAATACTGTTCTCCTATTGCATTCCAGTGTGATCTTCTCCACACATACATGGACGACACCAATTTGTTCCATTCTGAGGGCATGCGGAGATCAAACACCCACTCAAATGTTGGGTGTGGTACAGGTCGATCTCAGATTGACCTCTCCGTTAGCAATGACGATGATGTGTCCACCCTTTCCTCTTTGTCTGTACAAGGTCCTCAACCTTAACATTTGACCATGTTGGTTGGCATTTGGCTACCTTCTAAGGCTCACTGTCCTCAGCTCTCCTACATTTGTTTGCTACCTTACTCTGTACTCTGAGTGTCTTAGTCTTTTTGAGCTCCTTCTTCTCCTTCTTCAGAGTGCACTTGTACTCTTCAACCTCCTATTCCAGCACCATAAGTGCAGGGCTATCACTCAGCAAGCTTGCCCAAGCTTGTCCCAGCTCGACCTCCTCCTCCACCATGGAACATTGTTTCCCATCATCTAGTCATTTCCACTATATTAATGGCTTCTTCTCAATGGCTCTGTGGCAATAGATCCTCCCATCTCCATTATTCAGAGCCACCTATATGGCTGGGATAGTCTCACCATCTACCACAATTTGATTATTTTTGAAGTCCAGAATAACATTGTGTTTATACATATATGGTGTTCTGACAATCATGTCATAGCAGTCAAAGTTCACCACATTAAGATATTTCTGGCTCTTAGTCTTTGCACAAGCTATAGCCACCTATGTTCCAAACTGGACAGTAGCACAACTGCCCACAGTTCCCAGCTGAAGAAGCAATGGCTCCTTCAGCTTGCTCACATAGATGTTGTGTACCTGACAAAACTGAGGTGTTATACCAGTTGCTATACTCCTGGAGTTCCACAAGGTCCAAGCCTTGTGCCCATCAACTTTCACATACAACACAAGGCACTCTTTGTCTTCTTACTTCACTGCTGGTCTAGACAGCTTATCAGGTAATTTGCAAAGGTGTATCTTATACACCTTCAGATTGGCTGCTCCTATTGAGTGGTCCATTTGACTGACCAGGTAATCTGTCAGTGCTCCTATGAACTCCGTTTCAGACTTTCGGCCATAATAGTTATTGTTATAGACGTCATACATGTCTACCTCAACATATTCAGTTTCTGAGTTGTCCTCCTCCCCAGAGACCTTGTCCATCTCTGTAACCTTAGTATTGAGGTGCTCCACCTCATCATCATTGATGTCAGACTCATTATTTGAGTCCACTTCATCCTTGTCAGGGACAGTGGTCTGTGCTGCATGCACAAATGTGCGCAGTCTTGCTCCATACAGGTGCTGTGGCTTAGCTGGGCATTCCCTAGCAAAATATCCTGCCTTCCCACAATGGAAGCACCTAGTATCTTTTTCAGGGATAGAGTTGCCTCCCAACTCTGGCTTTCTTCCCATGGGATGGTCTAATGGTCTGCTAGTGTCAGCTGCCTTGCCTGCACCTGCTCCCTCCCCTGGCTAGCCCATTACCTTGCATTGCACTAGCAGGCAAGAGCTCCTAAACATCAGCACTTTCCTTGCTATCAGCTGTATTACAAGCTAGGGGTCTGGATTGTCAGCCAGGTCTTGCTGTCTCACCCAAAAGATGCTGACCTTCCAGGACTCCAGTCTTTTAACCTGACACACCATAGGCCACATCTTGGCACAATGCAGATTAAAGTGCCATGCCACTTTGTGTGACTGTTCATAGCGCAGTGCATGTGCAACAAATTCCTCCATAGAATTTACTTTGAGGAAAAGTCTATCATCACAAATCAGGGACTCTCTCATTGCATCTGGAATACCTCTCAAGAACATTGTGGCAGTGGGTTGGGCTAATTGATAGATCAAAGACAAGGTCAAAAGAGTGAGAAAATGGGCATAGGGGTAGAGGTCAAAATAGGTAGGAAAAAATATGTGAGAGCAAGAAGGCATGAAACATTGCTCATAGTAATGTGATAAAAGCTTGTAATTCAGTGACAGATGAACACTAGTAGAAGAAAAAGAGCAGTGCAAGAATAGACAGACTCCAGTAAGAAAGCAACTGTAGCACAGCCTCAAGAAAGATAAGTCAAACACTAAGAAGGAAGGGCAGAAGCAAAGCAAAGAAAGCCAAGGAGGTTGACTAGTAGGAGATAGCTCAAGACGTCAAGATTCCAAGAAGCCGATGAGCTGAGACAAAAGCAGAGATGCTGTGACAGTTGATCAGTCCAAGAACAGAGCCAAATCAGACAAGAACAGAGCTAAGACAGAGAAGCTAGAACACCAAGAAGCTGAGAGAATCTGAGTATGCTGCTGAAAACAGCAAGTACGTAATGTTTGACATTGGATCAGACATTGATCAAGCCAGAACAGAGCCGAGCAGACAAAACAGCCAAGAACAGACCCAACAACAACAAAGTAAGAGTACAAATGTGTGAAACAAGCTCAGCACAAGACTAGAGATTGTGGGGTATAATAACCTATTTATTTATATGTTTCTCCTGCCTTTTATACTCATTTTACATGTTCTTAGCATCAACAATCTACCCTAAAATTATTTTGAATTGTTGATTCTTCCCCAATTCTGTTTCTGACCGCTGATCGGTCTCATCATCTTGAAACTCTATTCCTTTTCTTGCTCTATTTGTATAACTCATTTACTAATCTGGCTTTATTGTTTACTACCATAGTCTTACCCAGATGCTTCTCTCTGTTTTAGCTTATACTTGTTATTCTTATTGTCAAATCCAATTTGCTTGTTCGTTGACCTCTTCAACCTGATTCCATCAGCAACCCTTTCCCTTCTACTACAATGTATCTATCATTACCCAGCTATCTGGGTATATAGACATATTCTGGGCATGATTAATCAAGGTATCATAGAATATAAATGTAGTGTTGACAAATGCCTCCCTTGCATCTTGCATAGTCAATGCACTGACAAAATGGTTATATAGCTCAAAGATGACATCCTTGAACATCCACTATTGTTATGCTCTGTTATAGTGGAGAATGTGCTGCCAAAACCAATTCTTTGCTGGCCCATCCAAAAACTCTGGCAGCACAAACATGTGTTCTCTGTCCAAGTGGTCCTCTCCATATTGGCACAATGCTAGGTGATTACATATGTCCATTATCCAATTCTCCAAGTCACTAAACTTGGATTCTCTTTATATGGCTGGATATGCTTGGCTTCTGCTTTATGCAGCTTGATACCCTCTGGTAGCTATAAGGGCACACCTACTGCATCATCAATTATACTGCTGAGGTGCTGGTGCATATTATTACTGTATATCTTGGTCACCTCAGTTAACCCTAGTGTCTTATTTCTACCCTCTGCTAGTAGGATAGTGGAGAACACCTGCACAGGTTTTCGACCTGCACCATATGCTGGGATTCCACCATTCCATTGTGGTGGTGACTGCCTATCACCATCTCCTCCAGCTTGTTCAACTGGGTGTGAAGCCAGATCCTTCCATCCTTGCTCCGAGCGCTCCACACATCTAAGATACTGTTTTTGCATAGCATCTGCAGGTGTTCATCCTTTGAATACTATACCTTGATTATCTATCAAGGTATGGCCTTGGCAGGTCAGGTCCTGATTCCTCATGCACTGATAGGCCACACAATTAGCTAATGACACAGCTATTGGAACACGATTCTGAGGCATCCTCTCATCTGACTCGCCTTTGACTTGCGCTAAGGTGGCATCTTCCCTTCATGCTCCTCTGACCCTGCTCCTGGCTTAGTAGCAGTAGACTCCTCTGTAGACTGAGGTCATACAGTGTGATCTTGAAATGCTTCCTGCCATTATGCAGCATGAAATTTTGTGGCAAACTGTTCTTCTGACTCCCCTGATTGCTAAGGAGCATAAATGTTACTCATTGCTTCTTCCAGATGGGGAGAGAGTTTTGTCCTCACTGGAATCAATGGAATGAGATTTGCTCTCTTTGGTGTCAAGGCCATTGAGCCTCAATGCATCTTCCTCTGCATGTATGCCTGAGCTTTGAGCTCCAGGATATGTACATAAAAATCAATGTATTCCAATGAGTTTTCAGAAGGTACAATTTCACCTCTAGCCTGTACCATACAAATATGTTTCAGCACATACAGTCCTAACCTTGTCTAAGTAGTATCCTTGGCAATTGCAGGATACTTGCCTTATACCAATGACACCTGCACTTGTAGGGTGGATCTATGGCATCCACTCTCCTCATCATCTGATGTTTCCTGATCTTCCCAGTAGACCCCTGGTGCCCTCTGCTCTGAGCCTTCAGCATCAATTTAACCAGTGCCCCCCAGTGCCCAAGTCTGACCCATGTGTCCTACCTGTAAATTGTGAAGGTCTTTAACCTTCCAAGACATTCCAGCTCATAGTCGCTCTTTCAGGCCTCATAGGTGGGCAACCTTCCCTACTACCCAACACTGGAGTGTCCCATCCTGCTTGTGGGTCATCATGGCCACCTGCTGCCTGGTCTAGCCATTGCTTGGTCCACTGAGTGCCACCTGGCATTTCTTGTGGCTGCAGAGGAGTACCCTCTGCTGCTGCCTCACCTGATGTTTCAAGGGGCAGCCCTTGACCTTGGTCTGCTGGCAGGACTATCAGATACATGAACAACTGTGTGAAAATCTCATCTTTGTAGTCAAACTCAGTTTGCTGATGAGTTGACATCCTTGTCAGTGTGTCAACTAGAGTTAATGTTCAAAGTTTCTATTAGTCTAGACTTAGTTCTAGACTCATAATCCTTTTTGTAAGCTGGAATTGAATCTGAAAGGTTCAAAAAAGTAAAACAATGTCAATAGCTTACAGTCACACCACAGAATCAGATCAATGTTTGATTCAGTTCTATGAGTAGTGTGACAAAAAAGCTACCTTATGTAAGGTAGTAGCAATGAGTGTATGTAGTATATTATGTAATTTAGTAATATAGCAATTATGGCAGTACATACTACAAAGTCTAGTCTGGATCTACTGAACAACATGAAGATTGTTCAGCAACAACATGATTAAGTGCTGAGGCTCTAGGTCACTTGGTTACAAGTGTGTACACAGTTGTTGTATTGAAACTCTGCCTTTGGTAACAGGTTATTACAGTCATTCTGTTGTTCATTACAGAAGAGCCAGAAATACTGTCCTAGCTCTTGGTTGACACACTTGATCTGGCTATCAGACTGGGAGTGGTAGGCTGTGGAAGTGTGAAGTTTAACATGAAGAAGGCAAAACAGTTCTCTGGTAGGTCCACAGTCTGAGATGTAGGCATCTGACAACCTATGGAGTTTCCAGACATGCTTCCAGTACAGATTAGCAGTGTCCATAGCAGAGCAAGTAGTGTGTGTTGGAATAAAATGAGCATGCTTGCTACAGAGATCTATTCCCACCATAATCATGTTATATCCATAAGAGTCTGGTAACTTGACAATAAAGTCTACTAAGGCTACACTCCAATGCTCAGCTGGAATGGGCAAAAAATGAAGCTGTCTTATAGGAGGCTGATAACAAGGCTTAGTCTGAAGGCAAAGATCACAGGTGGAGGTGTAGGAGCCAATGTACTGCAACATTTGAGGCCACTAGTAATTCTGGGAGACCAGCTCCAGTGTCTTTCATCTGTCAGAATGACCTGCAACCAGAGAGTCATGATGCTGCTCTACAATCCACCTCCAGAGGTCTGGCAGGTTGAGAATATAAATGCACCCCCAAAAAGTAAGAAGACCATTCTCCAAAGACCAATTGTAAACCAGACATAGAAATCCATCCTTCTTCTTAATGAAGAAGACTGGAGAGGCCATGAGAGACTTTGAGAGGCAAATGCAACCAGAGTCTAAATTCTCTTGTAAAAAGGCATCAAGCTCATCCTGTTTTTTGGGAGAGATAGGATAGATCTTGCAGCTAGAGGGCTCAGCATTAGGCATGAGCTCAATAGCATGGTTCCACTTCTTATGCTCTGACAAGGAATCAAATGATGCCTTAGAGAAAACATCCTCAAAGTCTTGCAGGTGATGAGGAACTGCATTGTGGAACAACTAAGAAGCAGAGTTAGCAGCAAATGCCTGAGCTAGCTGCTGGGAAGTAGTTTGGCTAGCTCTAATCTCTGCTACAGTTAGTGGAGGTCATAATGTAGTTGCATAAATCCTATTACCTATCTCAATAGCCTTGTCTGGAGCATACCCAAATTTACTCTTGCATCCATCTTCCATCTGAGCTTCACTCACTATACCTCAAGTGTCCTTATAGAGGGCCTCTCTATAAGGGAATGCCAAGGTGGGAGGATCCAGTAGGTCAATGTCTGCAAAGGGGAAGTGTCAACTCAGCAAGCCTGGATAGCAGCATGCTCATAGACCAACTCTCTATGCTCCTCTCTAACTTTCTTGGCACATGTGGAACACCATGAAGGGCAGCGGCTCATACTCACCTTACTCTTGGCCTAGTCAATTTCAGGATTCTGCTCATGCAGCCAGGAGAATCCAAGTATTATGTCCTGCTTTCCTAGGCTGGTAACTGCAAAGACTGCATGCTCAGAATGAGTCTGATAACAAAGGACTAAATCCACTACTAAGCAGATAGATCTAGCTTTATTAAGCATACCATCAATGTTATAGACTAAAATGGAATGAGAGAGGAGTCAGATAGTGAGCTGGTGTTGTTCCACATAATTGGTGTTCAGGAAGTCCAGTAGTACCACTGTCCAAGAGAGCTACGACACTTTGAGTCTGCTAAATGTCAGTTATCTCAATCTCTACATTCAGACACAGAGAATTGGGAGAAAAAGTGGAGGCAACAACATAGCAATGAGGAAGGCATTGTTTCCATGCTGAGACACATGGTTGTCAGACAGGAGGAGGAGGAGAAGAGGAGGTCTTAGCTGAAGCTTGGATCAAGGGGGTATTTTGTATGTCTGAGGAGGTGCTTATAGTTTCAGTCAGAGAATCATGAACAGGGAGCAATATATTAGAAGATTCTACTGATAGACATGTGAACCAATTAGCACCAAGCAGCAGAAGCATACAATTCATTCATCACTCTATTGAAAATCCTCTCCTGCAGAACCAAAAGACCCATCCAATAGTTCTGCTACAGCCTCCACAGGACCCAAGGACTCCTCCAAAGATTCTGTTTCAGTCTGTATATTTGAGAAGGGGTTTTCTTGAAGGTCTTGGACAGCAAGAAGCTGGAGAAAGGGCTCTTCCTGCTCTAAGGCTGAGAGATAGTGCACCTCCAACTCCTGGAGGCAATATCAAGCAAGGTGACCAGGCTTTTCACAGCAACAGCAGAGGAGAGGAAGAGAGGAATGTTGACAAGAGGCATCAATATCCATAGGTACTCTGAGAGGGAGAGAACATGCTGCAGGTACCTGAGCAGGGGGTGAAGCACAAAATGGAAGGGAAGGCTAGATCGGATGATAAGCAGAGAGAGAGATGCCTATGAGGTGGAGCAAGGGACAGTTCTGCAGTAGAGCTTACATTATAACTCCATGAGCTGCCACTGAATATGTGCTACCTGATACTAGGACTCAATACTTGTATTGTCAGATTGTCCCTCAGCCATGCTGTTGATCTGGTCTATGAAAGAGGGAAAGAGGCCATCTCAGAAGATGAGACAGAGCTGAAGACCATCTGGATAGCAGGCCTGTTCAGCAAGAGCTCTGAAAGAGTCAATATACTAATCTAAGGTCCATATCCCCTATCCATATCAATGAGAATCTTGGAGAGTGAGGGCTGCTACCTTAGCAGAGTCCAAGGGGAAGAATTCTCTCTGAAACTCCTTTTTAAACTAATCCCAACTTCCAAAACTATCTACTCCTCCAGAGCATTGAAAAACTTGTAGTGTGTTTGTCAAAGCTAGCCCAGACTTTGTGTAGAAAAAAATCCAGGCAATCTTGAAAGCATTGGAGGGGAAAGCCTTACCACTGAGCTAAATATAAGTGACATATAACTGCAGGAAGTGCTTGCCTATGCCTTGGTCACCATTAAATGTGTCTGGGAGTGCTGAGCAAGGAATATTGGCATGAACTGGGGGGGGGAGGCCTAAACGCAAGAGACTGGAGGTGCCTGGAGAGGAGTAGGAGTGAGAGGGAGGCACTCTAAGAGAGCCTGAAAGGAATGGGAGATGGTGTCTGTAGCCTGATGTAATCTAGCAAGTTTGGTGGTGGAGAGAGTGAGGGAAGCTTGAGTAGTCTTAACCTGAGTCTCCAGAGCAAGCAAGCAACCCCAGACATCATTCTGAGGGGCAGAAGCATCCAGGGGAGCATCTGAGGGGGTTTGTTGAATCATAGAAACAACAGAGGAGCAGGGAGTAATCCAGTGGGGAAGTGACCTAAAGGGACAAGAAAGGGCTCAAGCAGGCTGAAGAGGGCTCCCAGACCGAAATGTAGAGACTTGTTCTGCTGCAAGAGTGACCTCTGGAGGCTGTGGCTCAGTCACATAGCTAGCAAAGGGAGATCCAATGTGTATTAGAGTATGTACTGACAATATCATAATCACTACTCATCTGGCAGAGAGAAATCCAAAGAGAACAAGTCTAGGGATTCTCTATGCTAGGTTGGACACTTCTGGGGCCTCTGAAGCATGGGAAACAAATGTACAGTACAACAAAACCTTAAAAACTTGAAAATTGCCTAAATAAACAACTATGCAAACAAGGCAGGAAAACTCTGGACTTTGGAAGTCAAAAAGGCAAACTCCAGCTTATATAAGCAGTCTGGAAGCAGTGCTGAAGGGCCCACACTTGAGTAGTGGATCCTGGATATCTTAGCTTGAAATACTGTTGAAGCTCATCAATGACTTTGAGAATTGCTGAGCAGGACTTAGAAGCTAAAGTCATGTCATTGATGTGCACTAAAACAATAATATAGCTGCCATCTCTGAGGTATACATAAACACATTGATCAGATGTGATGTGAGTAAAACCCAGCTTAATGAGTACCTCATGTAATTGTTTATTCCAGAAATTTGCATCTTGACATGGACCATAAATTCCCTTCTGCAGTTTGGCACAGGCTTCTCCATTATTGAGTTTGCACTAGATATCAGGTAGTATTTACTCTGAAAATTCCTCCAGGAATTTCTATAGAGTTCTGTATCAATGATGCCATGGAGAAAGGCAAAAGCAATATTGACAGATTTCAAATGCATATCATTCATTGCTGCAAAGACCAGAACTGTATATACCACTGCCCAATGTGCCATTAGCATAAATATCTTATCAGAGTCAACTTCAGGGCACTGGCTAAATCTCTGTACTACTATGCATGCTTTAAAACATTCAATTGTGCCATCAGGAAGGTGCTTAACCTTGAACACTCATTGTTACCCAATGGCTTTCTGTCTTGCAAATAAATAGACTGCACATCAGGTGCCATTACTCTTAAGCAAGTTCATTTCTTCAACCATAGTTTTATGCCATTTCACAGCTTTCTCTTCTGCTATTGCCTCATGAAAAGAACAAAAGTTAGTGTTATGTGCACCAACTTTATATACACATGCTATATTGGCATAGACAGCACTGAAACTTGCTGAATCAATCAATACCCTGTTTTATATGGGCTTGGCCAGCTAGAAGTAGGGCCCCATTGGAGTGTATGTTGAGGATGAGGTCAACTTCTTGCTCACCATAGCTGTCAATATTCTCTATAGTGATCTCCTACAGTGGCTGCTCAAGCGGCTCTTTCAAGTATGGTGAGGATAGCAGTGGTAGTAGTGGATTATGTACAAGTAGTGATTCATAGTTCTTTTGGCATTGAATAGCATCATAGTAGTCTGCATTTAGCTGTGTTGGTATTTGTATATATTGGCTGTGTTCATGGAGTGGTGGCAATAGTTGTGGCTAACATAGTATGCATATTTAAGGATTGGGTTCTGCTTCCACTGTTGAGTAAGCATCTCCCACCAAATTCAAATCTTCACTGTTACTAGAGAGAGGTGTGAGTAGCTTGTCAATGTCAAAAAAATCTGCATCTGATGTTTGTTCTTTCTCATTGTGTGCAGTGTGTGTATCTAAATTGAATTTAAAATCATGGCTTGGTAGAATACCCAATAAATATCTCAAATATTGAATGACCTTGCAGTCCTTTTATTTTATTGCAACCTACTAGCATGTATGCAGCACAACCAAACAGTATCCAACACATGGCTTTTTACCCTTGTATACCTCAAAAGAAGTCTGGTTGTGTGCAAATGCTGATGTCAGACAGTGATTGTGGACATGGCAATATGAGCTTAGAGCATATGTCCAGAAACTTGGTGGGAAGTTAGCTTTTGCTAATATTGATGTAATTGCTTCATCAATTGTCCTGTTAAGTTGTTCTGCAATGCTGTTTAGTTGAAAAGTAGCTGTGTTGGTAAATTCAACTCATATCTCCTCTGATCTGTAGAAATCCATGAATTTATTTGAAGTATACTCACTACCTTTGTCAACATATATGCATTTGATTTTCTTCTCCATGTATCATTCAGCTTGAGCTTTGAAAGACTTGAAGGCTGCCAGTACATTGCTTTTCTGTAGCATATTGTAAACTTCCATTCATCTTGTACTATCATTGGTAAATCTTATTTACCACCTACAATTTGTTTGGTATCTGCTTACTTGCATCGGCCCATGCATATCACTGAAAATTCTACCAAGCACCTCTGTTGCTCTATCTGTTACATGAAAAAAAGAAGCTCAATGTTGTTTTCTTTGCAAGTAAGGTTCACAGACATGGGTCAGTGTAGGGCTTGACAACAGCATGAGATCACTTGTGAGCTTTTCCTGGATCAGCTGTTTGAGCCTGTCAGTGCCTAGATGACACATGTTTCTGTGCAGCAAAGATCGGTTTATTTGATGAAGATGTTGGTCTGAGATAGGATATATTTGCAGTGTGGAATAGTGACAAAACAAGTGTTTTATTATCTAATTGGAAGTCAAAGTGTCATTAATAAAAGCTGTAAAGATTAACTTGTTCTTAATAGAAAAGAAAACTTTGCATCCACAAAAGGTCATAATGAAACTACAGTGTACAGAAAGTGAAGTGATAGAAAGTAAATTGTTGGCTAACTCAGATATGAACAGGACATTTGTGAAGACAATATCATTTAGCATTCTTTTATTCTGATTCTCTTCTTTCAGTCTGAACTGTACTGATTCCTTTTCAGCTGAATATACAGTCACATTATTTATTAAACATATTGGCACTCTTCAGAGTATGAACATGTCTGGAACAAACCATTCTCGATGTGGAATCATAGAACTTATGGCATCAGAGTCTGTATTCCACAGCAAATTAAATAGGGTAGTCAGTAGTAGAAAAGATCTACAAACTGCAGCTTCTGCCTTGACAGCTGGGCTATTGCAACTTTCCTCAACTTTTGGAGTTTCTGCAGCTTTAGCTGCTGAGTGTTCTTTATGGTAGCCTCCACACTTTTTGGATTTGGAATTTTCATCCCCTTTTTCATGTGGGTACATGCAGACTAAAGAACTGGACTGTCAGGTTCCACTAAGTCAGGAGCTTTCCAGAAAAGCAATATCCTTATAAGGTAGACTTGATTTACATGTACTTGGGTGTCTGAAACTCTGGATTGAGCTCTGGGGTTCAAGATGCAAACAGGGGGATTTCCAGGATAAGGGACTTAGTCCAGTAGACGGGTGAAGTTGAAAAGAGTTAAAGGGATGGAGTCAAGTTGAGAACTGGAGGTTCCAAGACAAGACCCGGTCAGTAAAGTTTAAGTTGCAGAGTGCATATCAATCTTAAGAGCACATGAATAAATTGAGCGTGCTAGTTGAAGTGTGCCAGCCAAGCATACCAGTCAGTGCATACCAGTCAATCAAAGGGCACACAAGCAATCAAATGTAATATCAAGACTAGCGAATACAAGGAGGGAGCTACTCTATAAGTACTATGGGGTTCTGGGGTGTCTGAAACAAGTTCCAGGGGGCATTGAGTAATGGAAGGGGACTGTATACCAGGGATTGTGCGTGTGGGGCGCTGTGGTAGGGGAATGGACTCTGCAGATGGAGATATGCCGTGGAGGAGGTATGGCGCGCGAAACAGATTCGGCACAAACGAGAGGAAGTTCACATAAAACGACAAGAAATGGGAAGTAGGAAGGGTGAACGAAAAGTTAGATGGACGGATTGGGAAATCGAATGTACGAGTATGGCAAGAGAGAAATAAGGTTCGGAATTATGAGACCGACCAGTGGTCGAAATGTAAATGCGGGTGGAAATCGACGATGGGAGGCGTACGGGGCAGGTATCGGCGATCCAGAGGACCTGTAGAATAGGTATAAAAAGACTGCATTATTGAATGAAAAGACAGGTTTTCATACCCCACTTTTCCGGTCTGTGTTTCGTCTTTGGCTGCTTGGGACTTCTCTCAAAACTTTGACCCTCTATTGTCTGATACCTTGGTCTTGTTGACATCTCAGACGACGTCGACCTTGTTTTTCCTTATCACACTCAGACTCCTCTTGCGCAAATGTTCTCTATTCTCCTCCTGCAACATTCGTACCCTACGTGGGGACTATTACGCTGCTACTTCCTTCTTCCTTCGTCGCCTACTCGTGTTCTGCCCACAGGAAACAACCGACTACCGAGGACATTCCCTCAGTGAGAGCATCCCTCTTCTACAGATTGGTGACCGAGACAGGGGGGTGGTTCATCGAGTTATTTCTTGAGAGAGGACGTGATGGCTACGCGAGAGGATCGTGATACACTGCAGAATGAAGGGATCGAAGGAGCCGAGGGTTTGACGACTTCGACTAGCGTGACGTCTGGAACGGAGAGTGTTAGCATGGTAATCCCTATGCCGACTCCACATGACAACCACGCACCGTATTTCGAAGGAGATAGAGTGCAGGACTTCCTCGACTCGTTAGAACAACACGCGGATCGAGCTAGGGTGTCACACGAGCACCTTCCGGGCTATGTGCTCCGTTACTGCTCGAAGAAGGTTCGGCGTGTAATCGAAGATTCTCAGGAGCTGTTGGAGGACGACTGGGTTGCAACAAGGACTATGTTGATCGATTTATATGGGTCAAATGACTTACCTCCAAAAACGAGCGCGGATAAGTTGAGGGCTTGGACGAAGAAACACGGAACGAATGGCAACATTGACACGATACAGGATGTGGATGAGTATTATTGGAACTTTAAACGACTTTTGAACCCGTTAATTCGCGAACCGAGACAGATATTGGACAACGACTTGAACTTATGCTTTTATCGAGGGATACCGGAGGAACTGAGGAAAAGGGTGAGAAGAAGGATACTGGTGGTGAACCAGAAGGCGACAAATGCACCGCGTATCGTGGATCAGTTGAAGTGGCTTCGGGCGGAATTTGATGAAACGGACATTGACGCTGAGTTGTCGGAGGTGGACTTGGAGAGTGGTGATGAGGGGAGCGATTCGGACGAAGACAGCAAGGCAGAGGAGAGGAGGCGTAGAGACTCAACTAAAGAAAGGAAGAGGAAGAGGACAGTGAAATTTGACCTGAAACCGACAGTGAAAACAATTCCGACAGACCAGGGATCAGAGGGAAAGATCGAGGAATTGGTGAGAGGAATTGAACAGCTAAGGATCGCGATGGCAGAGGTGAGGGGTTCGAAGGAATCGGCAGGGAACAGAACGTCTGGGCAAAGATGCGGAATGGGAGGGTGCAAGTGCCCTGACGACCACCCTTTTGGGTACAACAATTGTCCACACACGCACCGACTCCTCAAAGAGGAACTCGTTCAGTACGATAAGAGAGGGAGACTGGTTTTGATGGATGGAGGGGAGCTTCCGCCGCCGACCCATGAGGCAGGGGGGGTTGCACAGAAGATTAGGGACAACAAAAGAGCGAGGACAGAAGCGAAGGGAAAGAAGGTAGAGAGAGATGTTCCACCGCATATGGCCTCGACTAGTTTGGCAGGGTTACAGTTGGATGGGAGGGATGTTCTGACACGGGAAGCCTTTGGAGTGGAGATGGTGGAGGTCACCCCAGCCTGGCGAGCGGTTGTAAATCCAGCAGTTCGCACGCAGAAGGACGAAGTTTGTTATGATCCGAAAAAGTGACCGCTCACTATAAAAGTACCAGCAAAGACGGATGGGCAGGTTCCCAAGACAAGAGAGGCGGAAGGGAAGGGAGAGTCGGCGTTAGAGGGAGGAAGGGAAAAGAAATTGATGGCACCAAAGCCTCACGAGTTCAGAGCTCCACAGCATCCGAAACCTCCGATTCAAAATACGAAGGAGGGAGCGAAAAAGAAGGGGAAGGTTGAGGATGAGAGCAATGGAGGAGGGAAGGAGAACAGTGGAGGAGGAAAGGGTCATCCGTCATACCATTTCACCTCGTCGGTACAAGAGAAGGTGGACTTCGACGCAATGGAATCACGGTTACTGGATCAGACAATAATTACGATGTCCGTGGGTCAGTTTTTAGGTTGCTCACCGGAGTTCCAGAAGCGCGTGGCCAACCTGACCAGAACTCGTCGGGAGTACATCGACAAGATGGTAGTGGCTAGTACAATTGAAAGTTCGGAGGAAACGTGTCTGTGCGGGTGTGCAGAGCTAAGAACGGAGGGGGTGCTGGATGAAGAAGTTGAAACAATAAACTCGAAGGTATTGATGGAATACGATTCCAAGGCGATCACGGAGGAAGCTGTGGAAGTGAGGTACGCATTGGCGGTCAAGTTGCACAAAAGCCCTGTTCCCTTGTTCGCGATGGTAACAGGAAAGTTTGAAGGGTTTTTCAGAGGGGTGAAGACAGTGTTCATGGTGGATACGGGATCAGAGTTGAATCTTTGCCCAGGGTACCTCTATGAAAAGACGAAGCTCTCTTTGGATCTCGATGGGACGCGATGGTCTTTAAAAGGGATACATGGAGATCCAGTGCAGTTGAAGGGATGTGCAAGGGATGTGTCTGTCAGGATTGGGGGACGCGTGTTCAACCATCACTTTTTTGTCAATGGGGCAGTAAGAGGCTCGGAAGCTACAGGGGACGTGATTCTTAGGCAACCATGGCTACAATGGTACTCGGCATGTCTCCAGTACGATTGATTGGGAGGGATGACGATGAGGATTTGGCAGGATGGGTATAAGGGGGACAAAGCAACCTTGTCGGTACCTCTTACGACTCCCGATGCAAGCAGGAACAAGTCTACGCTGGACTCTGAATCAGGACATTCACACCCAAAGTGCCGGCATAATCCCACCATAGAAGATGAAGAAGATGAGGAGGCGGGAAACTGAAGATGGATGCGGGGTCAAGGCCTGGTTACCAGCCTGTATCCATTCCATGCCTCGGAGAAAGTTTGTTTGCTATGCTTGGGTCGTATGAGATTGGTGATAGGATGGAGGATGACGGGCAGAGTTTGAGAATGGAGGAGAGTGTTGGATGGGAGCTTAATTGTGCGCAAGAATTGATGGAGAGGAATCCGCCAGAGACTTATGATGGTTTGCTTCGACGATTTGCTTTGGCGGCGCCGCGGACAGTGAAGCCTCAGATCACACCGTGGACGAAACGAGTGTTTGAAGAAGAAAAAGACAGTACAAATATCACTTTATCAGCCAGATTACTACAACGGAGGACGAAGTACAAGCCAGTGGATAGGAAGGTTAGACCAGTACCGAGTTATATGCTGAATCCAGAAGGGCAGATTTTCCAGCCAGTTTTGATTGGCGAGCAACGACCGCTGCCATTGGAGCCTCCATCGGTACAAGATTTCGTTCCAACTACTAAGCTAATGAGGGAACGGCTGGATAGTATTCTGGGGAGGGTTCCGGAGGGGTTTCTGAAGCCGAGGGAGGTAGATCTGCTGGTTTACGTTTTGGTTAGCAGGGAGGATGCATTGGCCTTTGACGATTCCGAGCGAGTGATGTTTTCACCGAAGTACTTCGACAATTATGAAATTCCAGTGATCGAGCATACTCCCTGGGTTCAGCAACCGATTCGAATTCCTAAAGCTATTGAGGAGCAGGTCAGGGAAACCTTGATGGCACAGGAACGGGCTGGGAAGTTTGAACCCTCGACAGCGTCTTACAGGTCTAGAATTTTTGCTGTAGTGAAGAAGAATGGCATAAGGATTGTTCAGGACGTACAGGAGTTAAACAAAGTCACGGTGCAAGATGCGGCGTTGCCTCCTAGGGTGGATGATTTTGCAGAAGGATTTGTGGGGAGAGGAGTTTATGGATTGTGCGACCTATTTGCAGGATATGATGGAAGGAGGTTGGCAATGATTTCGAGGCCTTTGACAACGTTTGGGTGCAGTCTCGGGGCAAGAAGAGGGACAACTTTGCCTCAGGGAGCGACAAATTCTTTACCGGAATTCCAGAAGTGTGTTGACCATACGATCAAAGAGGAAATGGAGGCTCGGCCGCCTAATGGTAAAGGTTTTGTTGATGACGTAGGGATCATGGGGCCAAAGTCGTGGTATGGCGGAATCGAAATCGCACCAGGAATCAGGAAGGCGATTTACGAGTATGCAACGATTCTGGACCGATTCTTCGCACATTTTATTGAAGCTGGCATCACGGCCTCGGGGAAGAAACTAATTCTTGCTACGCCAATGTTAAACATTGTGGGTACAGTGGTCTCGATGGAGGGTTGGCACTTAGAACGAGGACTGGTGACCAGGGCCGAGAAATGGCCAGTTCCGGAAGATGTGTCGGATGTCCGGTCATTCTTGGGAACGGCAGGAGTGGGCAGGCGATGGATTAGGAATTTTTCTCTCGTCGCAAGGCCATTGACTATGCTGACCAGGAGGTCGGAGAGAGAGTTCTTTTTCGGAGAAGACGAATTGGAAGCGATGAACTCCATAAAAGTTCTCATCACGACAGCCCCGGTTCTTATTGCGATCGAGTATGAAGATGCGAGAAAACATTCGAGGTTGAGCTATTTGGAGGGAAAGGATCTGGATGGGTTGGTGGTTGTTGGAGTGGACTTGTGTAAGAATGGAGCGGGGTGGATCCTGCAACAATTTCGAGGGAAGGAGAAGAAACCAGCATTATTTGGGTCGTGCACCTTTAATGAAACAGAATCGAGGTACTCGCAGCCTAAGTGCAAACTCTACGGGCTTTTCCAGGCGTTGAAAGCATTGAGGCATAGAGTCTGGGGAATCTATTTTTGTGTGGATGTCAATGCGAAATTCCTGGTGGAGATGATCAAGAATCCCGACTTACCGAACGCACCAATGACTAGATGGATCCTCTACATTTCCTTGTTCGACTTCTCTTTGAATCATGTTCCGGCACAAGCACACCAAGGTCCAGACGGGCTTTCGAGACGAAGAAAGGCGGAGGACGACTCCAAGGAATCGGATGCTGAAGAATTTCTGGACAGATTTGTTGGTCAGGGCACTGTGAAGCGCGGACAAAGTACAGGGAGGTTGTCAGAACTTACGGGGTGGCTTGAAAGGGAAGGTGTTGGATGGGAATCTATGGCCTTCGCTGTTCTGGCGGAATGTGTGAGGCTGATGCCAGAGACACCCTATGCGACCTTCCAGACGAGTTCTACGGCGCTTTATATGCCAATATTTGGAATGGACGGAAAAAGGACTGAGGGGAGGGAGGAGATGGAACAACGTGAAGTGATCGCAGCGTGTCTTTCATCGACGGCGGCGGATTCGCACGTATTCTTAGGCCAAGACTTTTGTAAGAGGCGAGCAAAAGAGGAGGAGGAGTTGACTTTTTTGTGGGGTAACGAGTTCATCACAATGGCGGTTTCACGATACTCTTGGAGTCTGCATTGCGATCAAGGTGATGCTTCAGAGGTTGTATGTGCTGCACATCGGTTTGGGGTGAAAGACCAGGAACCGGATGGGGTATGGACTGATATTAAGGAATACTTGAAGACTTTTGCGGTGCCATCAACGTACAGGACGGAGAACGAACAAAAGAGATTCATTAAAGCCACCAAAAGATACTTCTTGTACGATGATCGGCTATGGTTAGTTCCGGTGAAGGGGAGGCAACCGAGATTGGTAGTGGTTAGTCGGGATAGGAGGAAGAAGCTTATTGCGGACGCTCATAATGACGCTGGGCACCGAGGACACGATGCGACTTACAAGACATTGTGCAAACAATTTTACTGGCTGAATCTGTATGATGATGTGGCGTACTTCATACAATCTTGCAACGTTTGCCAACTCAGATCGAAAACAAGGCCTAAGGTCGCGTTTTTGCCTACATGGAGTGCTGCTATCCTTCGTTATTTCTGCCTGGACACCGTGCATATGGGGGATGGATATGGAGGGAAGAAGTACCTTCTTCAAGGAATGGAACCAGCTATAGGTTGGCCGGAGGTGAGAGCGTCAAGGAAAGCAGACTCGGTGGCGTGGGGAAAGTTTATGTATGAAGATATCATCTGCAGGTTTGGTCACATCCCCGTTTTCATCACCAATGGAGGGAAGGAATTTCTGGGGGCAGCAGAGTACGTTTACCGGCAGTATGGGGTCGCGGTCGTCGTGTCATCGCCTTATCACCCGGAGGGGAATGGGATAGCAGAGAGAGCCCATAAAACCTTGTGCGATTCAATTCTGAACGCATGTGGGCGTGATTCTGGGAAATGGCCTTTGTTTGTCGAAGCAGGACTGTTAGCTATGAGGACGACAACGTCGCGAATGACGGGACACACTCCTTATTTCCTGTTGTATGGCCGTCGACCGTTTTTTGCCTTCGACATGACGGATGTCACTTGGGAAGCACTAGAATGGGATCAGGTTAGAACAACGGAAGATTTACTCGCTGTGCAAATAAAGCAACTGGTGAGAAGGGATGAGAAGCTAGTGATTGCTTTGGAGCAGCAAAAGAAGGCTAGGGAGAGGGCAGTCGAAGCATTTAACGAGAAGTTTCGGAAGGTATTGTCGAGTGGGGACTTTGCCGAGGGTACATGGGTGCTCGTTCACGAATCTTGGATAGAAGGTCAAAAGGGGCATAAGTTCGCCCTTCGTTGGTCTGGGCCGTATATCATTCATCAAAAACTCAGAGACACAACTTATCGACTTCGTGAGCTTGATGGGACAGTTAAACGGGAATCGGTCGCTGCAAGCAGACTCAAAATTTTTTATTACAGAGAGGAATTTCAAACAATTAGGACAGTAGGATCGACACGACAGACTTGGATGGACGAAGATGGTCATGACCTTAGAGAGAGAGGCTCCTGCACATGGTACGGCGAGGACTGGGTGTTAAAGGTAAACGAGGAAGCCGCGACAGTCGAGGATATGGGCAAAGATGGATCGTCGCCGTTGGAGTTTCTGAACGTGGGATGGTTGGCTGCTGAGTGTGCATTGAATGACGATGGGGTCATCGTCAAAGGAACCCCCGGTCTGTGGTAGGGGAATGGACTCTGCAGATGGAGATATGCCGTGGAGGAGGTATGGCGCGCGAAACAGATTCGGCACAAACGAGAGGAAGTTCACGTAAAACGACAAGAAACGGGAAGTAGGAAGGGTGAACGAAAAGTTAGATGGACAGATTGGGAAATCAAATGTACGAGTATGGCAAGAGGGAAATAAGGTTCGGAATTATGAGACCGACCAGTGGTCGAAATGTAAATGCGGGTGGAAATCAACGATGGGAGGCGTACGGGGCAGGTATCGGCGATCCAGAGGACCTGTAGAATAGGTATAAAAAGACTGCATTATTGAATGAAAAGACAGGTTTTCATACCCCACTTTTCCGGTCTGTGTTTCGTCTTTGGCTGCTTGGGACTTCTCTCAAAACTTTGACCCTCTATTGTCTGATACCTTGGTCTTGTTGACATCTCAGACGACGTCGACCTTGTTTTTCCTTATCACACTCAGACTCCTCTTGTGCAAACGTTCTCTATTCTCCTCCTGCAACATTCGTACCCTACGTGGGGACTATCATGCCGCTACTTCCTTCTTCTTTTGTCGCCTACTCGTGTTCTGCCCACAGGAAATGACCGACTACCGAGGACATTCCTTCAGTGAGAGCATCCCTCTTCTACAGCGCATGATCAATTGGTGTGGAGATGAGCTGTGATGCATGATGCTTGATGGCTGGGTTGAATGGCGTGATCTGATTGTTGATTGCGGAGTGGTGGTCAGGCCATCAGGTAGTCCCAGAGTCCGTAATGCAGGGCTATCAGAAATACTGTGTGATGGCGGGCCTTGATGCTTGTGATGGTGGTGTCAGTAGTCATGATGGTGGGAAGTTGTGTTGTGGGGTCAGAGGAGGGGCCCTGAATGGTGTTCTGGAGGTGTTCTGAGGTGGTTCTGGGTGGGAGGGATCGTGACATGGACAATCTATAATTTTATATTCACCATCACAAAGATAACATTTGATTATTCAAGCAGCAGCAGTAGCTGCTGCTGCTGCTTCTTCTTCAGTTGCAGTTTGCTGCACTTTCTCAGTTCAAAATGCCTCCTCAACCATGTCATTAGTAAGGTTGTTGAGCATCAGAACTGATGAGATAAATGGCACATAGTCGTCATGAGGTAAGGCACATAGCATTGCTATTGAGCAGAGTTCATCATCAAGCATCTCAAAGATATAGACGGGTTTAAGAATTCCATCAGGGCCAAGAATAGGTGGGGGTCTGAGCATTTGGATGCATTGCATGGTCCCTTTAACTCATGTGCAAAGTTGTGTCAGAGTCTTGTTGTCATGCAGGTGTATGTTGAAGAGATCACTTAGTGAATTGAAGTGTGCATTGGGTGCTGATTTTGAGTGTACTTCTCTAAGTTTTGCCCACATTAGTGCAGGCTTGCTTCAGATTGCATCTACATGGATTTTATTTCACTCATCTAGCCACTGATAAATCTTGCCTCCTGCACTATCACTTTGGAGCAGGTAAGAGTTCCAAGCATTAATGGAGATAGGGTTGTTCGATTCAAGAAGTGGCTGTACTTCTTTACCAGTCACAATCTGTGCTCCACCAACTGACATCAGACATTTGAACATAGCCTTTTCCTACTCTGTGTATTTAATGACCCTGAGTTTTGCCATTGGCAATTGTGAGATCTGGCTGATATTGTCCATGACTGGTGAGAATGTGAAGGTTGATAAGCATGGAAGAAGTTGTTTGTGCATCTGTGTGATAGGAGAGGTTTTTGAATAGCTAGGGCTGGGGCCCATAACCTGTTGCAGTCTAAATAATGCAGTGGTGACAGACTGACATTGGGGAGTGCACTAAGCTGATATGCTAGTGTCCTTGTGCTTCAGAATAATTATATTAAGTGAATAGTTGGATACATACCTAGTATCCTTGTGCTTCAGAATAAAGAAGACGGGGACATTAGAGAGTGAAAATGAACTACTTGGTCACGTGTATATATTAGGCACCTCCTCAATCCATCACCTTCAACAGCAATACAATATACTCTGTGAAAGACATGTAGAGGACCTGTCGAGGAAAATGACGATGTTGCCTCAAGTTTCCATCATATATGATGTGTTTATGACATATGTTTCATTTGTTATTCATTTCATTTCTTTTTGTTACATCATGTTAAAATTCTACAAAATTCAAAATGTTTCATATTCAGGTATACAATATGTACTAATACCTGAAGTTTGAATCGTCCTCGATTTCAAACTTCAGGTGCATTACTAAATAGCTTACTTACTATATACACTTATATGTCCTCGATTTTCAACTTCAGCGTACTATATACATGATACGTGAATATATACTTTATTCTGCATTATGCTGCAACAGGACCCCTATGCACACCACAACTATCATGACTCAAATACAACATGCATACAATCTTCCAAAGTGGTGTGTGACAGGCTGAATGCAACAGTCTTGGGATTCAATATATCCATATATTGTTTTTTGATCATCATCCTTTTTTTTGATTACAACGAGACAACATGTCATTAAATACAATCCAAGGAAGATTTATTGCATCTGACGTCAACGTGGAATTTGTGATTCTTTTCATTCCATACCTAGTTCCTCATGAATGTTGTGATTCAGACCACAACACGGACTACTATTTGAAGTACAATACAACTAACGACTTACTTCACAGCACTACCCTTGGTCTTGTGACGTTGGGGCTGAACATGGTTCCACTGCTCAAGTGTGCTGTTGAGGTAGACGTAGTCGGACGAAAAGGGTGTGAACTGGGCAGACATGGACATGACATGGCCAACTGGGGTGTACTTGGCGTGCTCAGCTTCGAAAATGTCGATTTCTGAGGCAGCTGACAAAGGTAGGACCTGGATGGTTGGAACAAGGACATGAGCAGGTGCTGTGGAATGTGAGAGTGAGTGCAAGAGGACAAAAATAGACCTACAAGGCCGTTGGCCACTTAGCCAGCTCAACTTGTTGTTGAACTTGTTCCTGGAGGGGTCCAAGTGTAGTGCGGTGTCTGGTGAGGAAATATACAGATGTCGCACGAGCTGTAACTGGTAGTATAAATTTCTAACGTGAAAGTGAAAGCGAGTTTGCCTATCTTGTATAATGTAGAGGCTTTACTGGCATATCTGCGCTTACCACAAAATAGCCAGGAGTGAAAGCGAGTTTGCCTATCTTGTATAATGTAGAGGCTTTACTGGCATATCTGCGCTTACCACAAAATAGCCAGGCCATAATAGAAGTGGCCCCAGAGAAAGGACAGACTGTACTACTGTGAGAGGATAGAATATCTATCATATGGTGTTGAGTCCTCCGATCGCGATGTTTATGTTTCCGACCGAGTTTCAGCCACAGTGCTTAGGAGATTGTGCAGCCAGCAGATACACACATTGGATCTTATTGGCTCGTCATTCGTTTCGCAAGTTGACCTGTGTTTTGGTCATTTGCTCACACTTTGTTTAATACCTGGCTGTCACTGATGACAGGAAAGCCTAATGAGGGAGTTGCATCTGGTTTCTCACGTTGTTGCCTGCCAGCTACCTCGTAGATCTCCCAGTCTCCTCGCCATAATTCATCAGTTCTATTGACACTGTGCGCAACAAAACCGACACTCCAACTTTGTATTTCAACCGCCATCATCCACCATTGCAATGTTCTTCTTCATGAAGCAATTCTGCCCTCCTAAACCCTGCCATGGCTGGTTCTCTACCGTCACAGGCCTAGACGTTGCTATGCAATGGCTCGCCTTTGTCTCGTCACTGTGGTGTATCCTGTTCAAGGCTCTGTCCCCCAATACGGAAACCTTCATGCCTTTCACAATTCACCAACTATCCTATGTATCTTCCTTGTTCACGACCTCTCCGACCCCGCCGAGGAAGGCTGCCAAAGCTATCAAGCCTCCCTGCCATGAGGAAGAAGTAGAATCCACCCCAAAGCCTTCAAGCGTCACGTTGTTACGTTCTCCGTACCCCGCCTAGCACGATTTTTTAACCCGCCTTGGTTCAAACGCTCAGCTATTGCCCATACACTCACCTGCCATCACTGACGGACGTGGCATCGAGGAATCCTTGGTCGTCTTAAACATCCTTTCTGACGAGGAGTCTCCGAGAAAGCCCACCGTGGCCAGCGGACAGGGCAACGAAAAGTCTTTGGACGTCACCGCCACCCTGATTCGTGATTCTATTTCCAACGAGGGCAACGTTAACACCAATGAGAGGGCCAAACTTTCCACAGTCAAAGATAGGAGTGTGACCAACACCGATGATGTCAAGAAATCAGTTGCCCTTGCGGTCTTATATGCCCTTGCTGCTGCCGAGAAAACAGATGATAAACAACTCCGTGAGTTGGCAAGACGTCTTCGATGGCACCACACCCGACACGTAACACAAGAAGCCATAACGTAAATGTCGACCGACCTGGGCAATGTTGAACAAACAGGCGCCCCCACACCCGACACGTAACACAAGAAGCCATAACGTAAATGTCGACCGACCTGGGCAATGTTGAACAAACAGGCGCCCAGACCAGGGCCACCACCGAGACACTAGAGAACATTGAGAATGAGCATGAGGAGCAAGGTGATATTGCAGAGTTTGAGAAGGATATTAAGGACGACAAAGACGGTGAAGTGCAGTAAGACATTGAAGTGAAGGAAGACGTTAATGATGAGTGCGCGATGGCCGAAGTGGCGTTGGATGCTAACCGCGAGATAAAGTCTGAAGATGCTGAATTGAAGGAAGATGTCGAGGAAACGAAGGATATAGAAGAAGAACCTGAGATGATCAATAATCAAGACACCAAAATCCAAGGATGTTCAGGTAAATGTCATGCCGTCCTTCACTGTCTACCTTAACGCTAATAATGTCAATGCAGGTGGCTGCGAAGCCTAAAGAGGATGTAGTACAGGATGCCAAGGAAGACGATGACAATGGCGAGTGTTTCACTATCCGCAAAGGCAAAGCTGTCAAGACCTCGGCTCGTGACGCACCGACCCTCGTCCCTGTGTTGGCCACAGGTGAGGCGGTTGGGAGCGCCACGTCGTCTTCGACCATTACTGCGTCTGAGGAAAACCTTGCTCAAGTCTCCACACCCAAATCCCAAAACACCGTCACTGACACGTGCAGCAAAGATAAGGAACGTTACACTGTAAGCCATGTGGAAAAGCTGCCGGCTGTCCCATCCAAGCCTCAAGTAAAATCATCACAGCGTGTTTCCAGTATTGTTCCCGCTAGCAATCCGAAATGGCTTGAGAATAAGGCTGAATGTTACCGGAAGGAGATGGAGGCGTGGAATGCCTTTAAAGAGGCGGAGATGGAAGAGTGAAAGACGAGGGAGGTGGAAGAAGCGAAGACAGCCCGTATTGCCAAGTTTGACATGACCATGAGCGGTCTAGACGGACTCCTCAAGGTTGCGAGGGAAGCAAAGCAGAAGTGGGAGCAACAGAAAAAGGAGAATGAGAAGACGATCAAAGAGATCAGCTCCGCCCAGAACAGGATCGGTGAGATGATGGATATGGAGAAGGTCCGGGAAATGGTGACTTATCCAACAATACCAACTTTGGGGCTAGAGCTGATAACAACTCGCTTAGTTTGATCCTGAAGTCCTCAAAACGTCCTCGTTCTCCTCTGTAGTTGGTCCCTCTGTAGTTCAACAGGAAACAGCTATCTTGAGTCGTAGAATTGTTCAGATATTGCGATGATAGCTCATATAATTGATAGCCTGAACCTGTGATCGTGCCCTCGTCGTCGTCTGTCAAGCCCACTGACAAGAGCTCTGATGACAACGTCAACACACTGTAGCGCAGCCGACCGCCCTGGACCTCACCGAGTCCTACCCAGCAATGCTGTTAAACATGGAGCGGCCCGCACAAGCAAGACAGACGTCAAGACCACTACCGCTGACAGCTCCAGCGCACTGCAGCAGAACGCAGCCGACCGCCCTGGACTTCCCGAGTTCCGCACAGTGCAGCGCATGAAACGGTCCGCACAAGCAAGACCATTGAGAAAGCGGCCCCTTCTGTTGAGAACTCCAGCGCACTGCAGAACTCAGCCGACCACGCTGGACCTCCTCGAGTCCTGCCCAGTGCTGCTGGGCACGGAGAGGTTCGCACAAGCAAGACCATCGAGAAAACCGCTTCTGTTGACAAATCCAGCGCAGCGAAGGAGAACACAGCAGATCCTGCTGGACCTCCTCGAGTCCTGCCCAGCAAATGGGGCGTGCGTTATGGGACGCTTCGTAAAAGCAAGACAATTGGGAGGCAGCTCCGAAGGCGGCACAACGGGCTGCGACGCCAGAATGCGGAGGCGGGCTTATCCTCCAACGGTGATGGTGATGATGGCGAAGAGAGCCCGGAACGAGACGACACTTGAGGACGGGTTCAGAGCAGATTTCGGGCACTACTGACGAGTAGTGGTCGAGCTCCGCTCTGGGCGGGTGTGGTTGGCTTATGAGCTGGCTGCACCGTCGTCCTTGATGTGCCGTTAAGTGAGGGTCTCGTAGGGGAGCGGAGGTGATGCGAATCGCACAGCATGCAACAACATTTCTCGTGCTTGATTGATGCCTTTTAGTATTTCGAACTTGACTCTTTTAGTATCTCGAACTCGACTCTTAATAAGCTCGCTCCCTGGGCTCCGCTTGCTTGCATTCAGACAATGCGAACTCGGACTTGTACCACATAAATTGCCTGGTTTGCGACATGCACATTAGCACGATGAACTATCTTTTATGATGCGGAATTAATACCTTTACTATGTTAAACAACAGACTCATACAGACTTTGACTTAATTTAGACTGTAATTTGTAGCAGTAATCAGAGCGAAAAATCATTGCATAGCACGAAGAGCACTGTACTGTTTATGGAACCTTAAGCTTGAGGTCATATCCGAGTTTTCTTCTTCCTCAAAGTGAAACTCACTAAAAGGAGTCCTCATGCCGTGCATCATACGAGTTCCTCGAGTCAGAAGTGAGAAAAAGATGCAAGACAGTCACAATATCATGTAAAAGCAAGAGTTCTGGTAGCAATTTCTGCGAGAACATAAAGAACCCAAGTAGATGGCCAATTTATCCTCATCGACTGTGAAAGCAAGAGGTTGAAGCCAATTATCAAACATGTGTCAATAAACCCTTACACCAAAACTTACCGTCCCCGTCGTCGTCGTCATCGCGAGCGCCCTTCTGCCAGTTCAAAAGGGACTCTGGGGCCGCGCAGCTAGGCGAGTCGAGTCCACGTATCTTGGCTGTTTCTGGCTGAACTTCCAATAGATTCTCAGCAGTTCTCGGCAAAATGAGCACAGGTGCTAGCATCTTCTTTTGCTCAAGGTGGTCTCGAAAGCCAACTTGCGAGCTTGAAAACAGATAAGAGCGAATTAGGGCGTAAATTGAAGGAGAAGATTAACCAGGTTGACCGGCTCGAGCAAGATCGTTGGTGGTTCGCGGATCGAGAGGTGTTAGAGCGCAAGGAGAAAGAAGAAGATGCTGCAAGATGGGAAGAAGAAAAGGTCTCATTGGTTTCTTCGGTGCTCGTAAACGCGATTCTAATACTTGTTACAGTCCAAAATCCTTTCTTTCTGAGATGCGTGCGCTTCGTACCACGCTCAATGCCGTGAAAGAAACCAACGCGGACCTTGAACAAGCCAACGCCTCTCTTGCTTCCTCGGCTGGGGCTATGCAGAAGAGTTAGCTTTCGAGTCTCACCCGTCGTGCAGAGTTTCTTGAGAAGGAGCTCCAACATGCACAAGATCTTGCAAGTAGTCGCAGGATCAGCTCATCGCACAAACACCCAGTGGCTCCGATAACAAGGAAAACAATGGAGATGACGAGGCGGTGATACAGGCCGAACTATTTTGACAAACAGCGTATCTACAAGAACTGGAACGCACTAACACGCGTCTCACAGGAGAAGTGACGCGTCTACGGGAGCGACATACGAGTATTGTGGTCTTGCAAGAGGAGAAACACGCACTAGAAGCGAAACTTGTGACGATGGAAGGACTACGAGTACGTGTTGCAGAACTGGAGCTCCAGTTGCAGTCAAGGTATTTATACATCCTTTGTCTTCTCCTTTTGCATTTTCTCACGTCCCCTGGAGCGTGTCGTTACCCTCAAAGACCGCTTCCCAAAACAGCGCAGCTACCGCTCATGAACTTGCTTCACTACGACTAACCCATGCCTCTGAATATGGTACACTCAAGGAGGAACTCGCGACCGCAAAGTCTCAGCTGCTAGCAGCTGAGAACTGAAACTTCAAGCTAGTCAGGGCGAGATCAAGTTCCTACAAGATCTCGTGGTAAGTCTTGATCTCCACCTCTTCGTTCTGTCCTCTTGAAATCTCAAAATATATTCCTAGGCAAGCTATGTTGCGGAATCCCAGGCTAATCTTGAGACCCTGGGTCCACGCCAACGCCTGCTCCTGCCCACTTAGAAACGTTACTGACGCAATATCAAACCGTCAAAGAACATGAGGAATGTTAACGGGCTTTACGAGATGGGGAAGCACTGGAGAAGGGCGAACTTCGACTTCAGGAGGCTGAAAGTGCGCTTGAGCGAGAGAGGGAGAATGTCAAAAAGAGTGAGGAACGTAAGTATCATCTACCTTTTCTCTCTTTCTCCGCAATAGATCTCATCGTCGCATTACCATTTCAGGGGTCAAGGCACTTACGGACGAGCAAGTAATCCACCTGCGTATACATATGACCAGCCCAACTCATCCCAGCGCCAAGATCTCATTCGAGCTGGAGCTCATGAATGGCGGCATATCGTCCGAGGCGGTTGAGGAAGCTGGGTGTAGAATGTCTCATCATCAACAAGGTCATCGAGCAGTCCCAGACCCCGCATACTGCGTCCAAGACAAAACACCCTCACCAACGACGGAGCACAAGGGTGAGTCGGTTCTACAACATCTACAACACCTACGTCTATAGCTCCAAAGGCGCCTCTCGTCCTGCTAGCCGTCAGCCCGTACTTGGTTCTGCAATATGGAGTCGCGGTCCCCGGCGGGCCTACGTACTACAACTGCGCCCTGTGAAGCAGTTTCAACTCGATGCAGGCTGCCAGTGAGGGATCTTTGCCAGGCGCGTATGGGGCTGGGGGAACGTCAATGTGATGGAGTCTTCTTGGAAGGGTAGGCGGCGGGCGGCACGTATTGCTCGTGGGTAGCCCACATGAGGAATGTAGTCGGTACGTAGCATCCAATCGTGTAATCACAAATCAAGCATCAACAGCCGGCGCACAGTCTGACAGCCGTTTTCGAGGCGAAAATACGACTCTGTGCTCTTGCTCTGAGTCGTCGTCGTCTTCATCAACATCATCAACATCCTCCTTTCGTCCTTTCTCAGACCCAGACGCCTCATCACAATCCAACTCCCCATCCTTGTCATCGCTACCACTCGCCCTCACACTCGTATTCTCGGCCACTCACCCTCACACTCATATTCTCGGCCAACCACCTCCCCTCTCCACCAACACTCGCAATCATGGACGAGTCTTCATCAAAATATGCCGGGCCAAACCTATTGCTCGTTCTCCTTATAAGCCCGCCACCGCCACCGCTCCCATCCTTGTCGTTTGGCATAAACGCATATGGACTTGCACTCGAGAGCAACGTCTTGTTGTCCCCCTCCCTCTGACCCTTCTCATCCTCGTCCCCCTGGTCCTGGTCTTCCTCATTCCCAACAGCACCTTGCCCACCCCGATCTGAGAATCAACCAAACATCCAAATCCATCGAAAGCCTCGAAGGTCCTCGGCACATACATTCCCGCTCCCACACCAGGCCTCAAGAACCCATAAGACGCACTCACACCCGCACTGGGCTCGTCGCCCTGCCCCCAGCTCGCAGCACGCCGCTCAGCCGTGATCGTACCCTCCGTCCCTTTCTCCTTGCCCATCCCATTTCCCTGTCCATGGCCATCGGCCTCAGTGTCGCTCCTACCCCCACCTCTGCCATGGTGCCGCTAGTAATGCCGCAGCACCTCCTCGCTCCGCCGTGTGATATTGATCGTCTCGTCTGTGTTTGTGCGTGAAAACACAGGCGCAGCAATGCTTGCAGTGGTGGGTGTTGTTGCTGTTGTCATTCTCGGTGCTACCAGCATCGTTCTCGGCTTGTGCTCGTGCTCGTAGGGATGGCAGTCGTGGTGGTTGGACTCGTCAATGTGGATGTGGATACACCGCTATGGCCTGTCCGTCCCTTCTTGGCACTCGCATGGGTGTTGCTGCTGCCATTGCTGCCACCAGTGTCAAAAGAAATAATTGTGGCGGGCATGAAATATATGACGACAACAGATTTTGAGAGTCACAATAGGTGAAAATTAAGATATGTAGCAAAATAGCAATAAGTTGAAATTGTTGTTTAAAACATATTTTTTCTCAGGATTCTATGAAGCACATGGGGTGTTTTGGAGTGCAAAGGGCATGTATTTCCGGAGGGCGATTTAAAAATAATTATTTCGGATTTTTAAAAAATATTTTAAATAAAAATAGAACAACTCTCTCACGCAAACCTTAAATCTGTGACAAGTACCCCGGTAATAAAATGGGCTGTTTGAGTGTGGGAATTGATGGGGGGGTGCGGGCAGTGTAGTAGAAGGGGTGTGTGGAAGAAAAATTGATGGTTTGATGATGGGAAAAGCGGGAAAATTGAGATTGAGCGCAGGGGTGTTTATGTTGATTATTGTGACGTGCGAGTGTTGTCACGGTGATTTTTGTGATGTTTGAGGGTGTTTGTGATGGGAAAGGG
>JAMWFC010000090.1:0-191791 GCA_027475525.1 Macrolepiota albuminosa
AACAACGGGTGCTCCAGAGGAGCAAATTAGTCCTCTGGGCTACAATGTCGACTCTATTACAGTGATATTCTTGGTACGTTCTTCATGCTATTGTACTGCATTGGCATTCGACCCTCTTTCCAGAACATAAGCAGAATGATTGGAACTGGTGTATTCTCGACGCGTATGTCTCCTCTGCTCACAGAAGTATAAGTAGGCCGGATGGCTTATTGTTCTTTGCAGCCGGGTCTATTTTGTATTCAGTCGGCTCTGTTGGTTTAAGTCTGATCTACTGGGTCATTGGATTTGGTTGCGCAGGAGGTAAAGCGACCTACATCCTTGACGGTTCTCTGACCACTCTAACCCCTATAGCCTCACTCGCAGTCTACCTGGAGTACTCTTCTTACTTCCCACACCGTTCTGGTGCCGAAGTCGCCTACCTAGAACAGGCATGTAATTGATCATCATCTTGTCCTATCCATTCATGCTCACGTGTATATGTCCTTGAAAGGCGTATCCTAAACCCAGGTTCCTGCTTCCGACCGCATTCGCGGTCCAATCTGTCATTCTCTCTTTCAGTAGCAGTAATGCCATAGGTGGATTACCTTTCTGAGAGGTTCCTGATGATATGCTAATTCAGTCCGTGTTCCGCAGTCCTCGCCCAATATCTTCTTGTTGCATGTGGTGCTGAGACATCTACATGGAATGTTCGTGGATTAGCCATCGGAGCAATGACGGCGATTGTCCTGAGTAAGGATTCAACAAAAGCTTCACTGCACTCTTACCACCTACTATGGTTAGTCTGTGTTTTGAGCACCAAGTGGTCATTACGTATCTGCAATGCTATCGGATTGGTTAAAGTTGTTACTCTGATCTTGTAGGTTCAGTATGAATTTTGTCCCAGCTCGACTTTACTTACTGTGTCTAGCATTGTGGTAACAGGCTTGGCCGTCCTTGGTGGACATACGCGGGTTGAAGACCCTCATGCCAATTTTAGAAACTCGTTTGTTGGCACAACTTCCAATGGCAACGGTCTAGTCACTGCCCTCGTTAAAGTCAACTTTGCCTATGCCGGTTTCGAGGCATGTATCAGTTTTTCTCATTCTTTGGTCTAGTCACTGCCCTCGTTAAAGTCAACTTTGCCTATGCCGGTTTCGAGGCATGTATCAGTTTTTCTCATTCTTTTGTCTCTCTTTTTGATGCATGCACTGCAAAGAATGCTTTCAACGTCCTTCACGAAGTCCGAGTGAGCTGATTGTCGCTTGTAACTCTAGCCCAGTCTTACTTTCTTCAGGACCCCGTCCGAACAATGAAACGATATGCTCCATTATCCTTGACTGTTGTCTTTGTACTCTACTTCTTCGTCAACATTGCTTATTTTGCCGCCAGTGAGACTTTTTCAATATACTTCCTTCGGTGGCTGAACGAATGATTAGTTCCTAAGGAAGAGATCCGCACGTCGAAGCAGCTTACAGCCAGTCTGTTCTTCATTGCAGTCTTTGGGAGTTCTAAATCGGTTAAGGCCTTGAGTGCTTTGGTTGCCATCAGCAGTTTTGGGAATATATTGAGTGTCATAATTGGGTCGTCCAGGATAATTCGAGAATGCGGGAGGCAAGGTGTTTTGCCGTATCCAAAGATTTGGGCTTCGACAAAGCCTTTCAATACCCCTCTCGCCCCTTACCTTCTCAAGTGGGTCATTACCGTAATCGTCATTCTTGGGCCTCCCGCTGGAGATGCTTTCAATTTTAGTTGTGTCTTATTTTCTTTTGAAGAAATTTCGGTGACTCACCATTTATTCTGCTGTGGCAGTTGTCGATCTGCAATCGTATCCAGCGAACGTATTCAGCTTCCTCTTAACAACGGGCCTCTTCCTGGTCCGGAGACGTCGTAAACAATCTGGTGCACCAAAAACAGATTTTAGAGCCTGGACTATTGTTCTCCTATTCGCCATCTGCATCAACATTCTTCTTCTTGTGCTACCTTGGATCCCGCCAGTAGGTGGTAAGTATGGTGGCGACGTGAGCTTCTTCTATGCAACATATTGCCTTGTTGGCATCGGTATGTAAGTAATACTCTTTCCCTCCGTTTCAAAGATGTCCTCTTACTTTCAACATGAGCCTTATAATCTCGGGCTTTGGGTATTTGCTCTACATTCAAATCCTACCGAAACTTGGAGGTTACTCGATCCGTCAGCTTGTTGAGAAGCTCGACGATGGGGCTATTACGAACAGACTAGTGAAGGTGCCAAATGCTGAGCTGGAACACTGGGATGCGACGCATAACGAGCGTGGAGAAGTAATTGAATGATGGAGGTGGACTCGTGGGCAGGCAGAACAAACGTTGACAGGCTGGTAACGATTCTAGCGAGAGGTTCCACGATTATAGTTCCGCATTCCCAAACTTGAATTAATTTCCACCTAGATTTTTTCTTTTTTTGCAAATTCCATCCTACTCTTATTGACATAATTGATTTATTAGCCTGAAATTTGTCGAGTCCGAGTAGGACCTCTCCATGCCCCATATATCAAGAAGAACAAAAATCCTTCCTTCACGCACAATGTTCAAGTGCCCGTTATCGAGCTGGACTTTGTTTTCCTTCATACTGATAGTTCTGGGGTTTTCTGATAGAGTTGTTACATGCTAGTAGAAGAACAGAGACTCAGAGTGTTTTTGGACATGTAGTAGAAGAATGGAGACTAGGTAAAGTAAGTAATAAGTAATTGTTGTATATGAGTTGAGCCTCACCTCAGAGTGTTTTTGGACATGTCTGAGGTAGGCAGTACGTAACTATGTGAATATATGTAGCATTGCAAGTAATGCATAACAGACATGGAAGTAATGCATGAGTAATGCATTTGCAACATAATGCATGATAAAATATGCCTGTCCTAAGTCTTAACTGAACACTAATGATAACCAACTAACATTCCACACTAAAAGTGAAAGAAAGATCAAAGGCCATTAAACCAATCAAACCAGTAGATGTGGGGTTATTTGGTGGAGAAGAGTAAGTTCAGCAGTATGCTAGGTAAAGGAGGCTTGGATAAGCTGCATCTGCATCTCTAAGTAGAGCAAGCAAATCCAGGCTTAGTCCTGGAGGGCTATCACATCTAAGAGAGCTTCTAAATTGGTGGACTAAAACATAAAGCACATGAATGCTTAAATTTGGTAGAGGAGTAACAAACAAATGCAAGATAAAATTCAGGCAAGCTGTAGAGAGCTTTCAGACCAGAGTTAAGAGACTTGTTCTGCTCTAAATGTGACTTCCAGAAGTTGCTGCTAATCACACAACTAGCAGAGGAAAATCTGAAGTATATGAAAATATAGGACATTTTCAGTTTTTCAAAGTTTTGTTGTCCTATACAGTTATTTTCCATGCTTCAGAGGCTTCAGAAGCATCCATCCTGGCATAAGAAATCTTTAGACTTGTTCTTTTTGGATCTTCCTCTGCCAGCTGTGTGACTGAGCCATAGCCTCCAGAGGTTGCTTCTACATTTACTGTCTTGGCTAGCTCTTTGATGGTTAAACACACCTCCAAAAATTCCTATAACTTAGGTGTGAAACCAGCATTCACATTACTTGTGACATTTTCAGCTGCTCTAATAAGTTTGGGAAGATATTTTACCACCTTGTTGTGAAACCAGCATTCACATTACTTGTGACATTTTCAGCTGCTCTAATAAGTTTGGGAAGATATTTTACCACCTTGTCTATGTCAGAAAACATCTTCATTTCTTATCTGTCCCAGTAATGTCTTACAAAGTCTTTTATAGTCTGGAATTGGAACAAGAAACTTTTGAGAGCACTGATGGCCAGTCACATGGTGACAGCCAAGCAAAGTGCATTTGAGTGAATGAACCAATAGATATATTTTCTTGTACCTTCCAACCTTGTACTTTCTCAGCCCAGTTGTCAAAAAGCGACAGGCCCGGGACTCGAACCCGGAATCTTCAGCTAGTTATCCCGTAACCGGAAACTGACGCGTTAACCATTACGCTAACCCGCCGTTATCTACCGTGTCAAATATGCCATATGCACCTTGATCAAGGACGAAAAACATTGGAAAGAACACATACAGCCAACAGTAAAAAGTCATCCGGGCTTGCGAAGTAGCAGGAAAGTGTGCAAAGAGTCGCCACACTTTCTGACTAAGTAGGCAGTCAGAAAAAGGATGATCGGGAGAAAAGCATCCTACTCAAGAATGTCATTGTCATTGAATAAACCTACTTTTTCTGACACACGCAAAAAGCTCGACAGTAGTAGGTTCGCGTCCGGCGTTATGAAGAGAGGAGTAGATGAGGTAAAAGTTACTAGGTCGAATTCTCCCGACAGTACGCCGAAGTTTGGTAGCAAACTCCCGAGCTGCACCAAATGCTGGTTTCAAGAACTAATCCTCTGATACTCACATCCGTTTTAGCGCAAACATTGTTTTTTGACGAGCTTCGATACATCACATGAGGGCAGATGTCATATTCTTCTTGAGATAGATCCAGGTTTGAATCCATATACTCCTATTCACGGTAAATATCTTGAATGGAAAATGAATTAGTAAAACTTGACTTCAAAATCAGATAGTAGCGGCAGATGACCTTGATTTTGGATCCCTTTGCGTTTGATTATATATATGCTCGTCGGGGATAATAGCTGGTTCGATGTTGCTCTAATGCTTTTCACGTCTGCAGAGACTTCTTGTGTCCGTCACTTGGGAAAGGTTTACTTGATCTTTTGAGTTATTCCGTCACAATGTCACGTTCCACGTCCGTCGAAAGTTACCACGAGTGATGAAACCAGACGCCCTGACTTGAATACAAGCTCAACGTCTTGACCGAAGAGTGTGCTCTATGCTGAACTTTTTTCCCTGAAACGATCATGATATGTCTAGGTTCAATTTTTTGTGTCCGCCTGGTGCTCAACGCCGTGGTCGTCCGGCATACATGTTTTTCAAGGTCAAATCGAGTGTAAAATGGCAATGGATACATTTCCGTGTTGGTAACGTTGCAAGTTATGGACTATCCCGATTGAGACTGTGTACCGCCACAATGATCGAAATTTCTTTTCAAATTCACACAAGAAACTGTTCAGTAAGTCCTTCGTGATAAGTATATCAGTAATATTAATACAAACGAGGCCATTTCTCGTGCAGTTCAGACCATTGTTAATCTATTTCAATCGCTTTTCATAAAGTTCAAGATATCATCGTTTTGTTGTCGCGAATCTAAAACCCAAGGCGTTGCCAGCCCGTTCCCCTAAACGTCGCGGTGCACCGCCACGTTAAGAATAGCAACCGTTGAACGATCGAGCTATTCCTGGTACCCTCGCGACATCAAAAGCCGTGGTAGCGGGTAAATATGCCGGCCTTGACCCAAAATGCTCATCCGCGATAAGCTGCGCTCCAATGTGCTCCTTTTCATTGTCTCTCCTGCAAAGTCTTTCTTCCTCCTAAACCACCCCCTAGTCCCTATCTCGCTACTCCTATCCATTCGGTGCATTTTCGAGCATGATTTTGCGGGTATCCATATGGCTGGCCTTGGCTTGCGTAACCGTTCTGGGCATTGCGCCAGGCTCTTTCGTGGAAGTAGGCAATACTCTCGTTAGCGCAATGATGGTAAAAAATCGACCCATCTCCTTTTGTTGTTTCCTCAACCTTATGGCGTTCCATAGATGTTCTTAGGAAATGATGAAAAAGTGTACATCTTGGACAAGGCCGAAGGAAATTCTGCAACAATTAACGGACATCCAGCGTGGGGTGCAGTCTGGTAAGTTTTCAGATGCCCCTCTTACTCTACCCCTTTTTACCCCCTATACCTAGGGATATCGCCACACAACAGGCCACCGTCATGGATGTTGTAAGTAACACTTTCTGTGCGTCCGGAATGCACCTCCCCAACGGATCATGGGTAACTTTTGGCGGAAACGGTGCTGTTGGAAGAGGGGGTAACATCGGATCTCAGCGCAATGCAGTCGGGAGCGGCGCTTGGGATTCCGATTATCAGGATTTCGATGGAACTAAGGCTATTCGGATCTTAAATCCATGCAAGAACTCTGATTCGTTATCATCTCCTAAATGTCAGTGGTTCGATGATCCGAATGTCGTCTCGATGCAGAAAAGGAGGTGGTACTCTGCCGCTGAAGCCCTCGCTGACGGAACCGTCGTTATAATAGGGGGATTCGTTAACGGCGGCTATGTCAATCGAAATTACCCCAATGTCGACCCAGAATTTGAGGGCGGCGCCGCTGAACCGACATACGAGTTTTACCCTGCTAATGGACGGATGGCGACGACAATGCAGTTCATGATCAAGACCTCGGGACTCAATTCATATGCCCATACCTATCTCCTTAAATCCGGATTGATGCTTGTCCAGGCGAACTTATCCACCAGTAAGGTCTATTTCACTAGTTGCGAGTAATAGGCTCAAAGGTATCTGTAGTAATATGGGATTACAATAACAATGTCGAGATTCCCCTACCGGACATGCCCAATAACGTGGCGCGCGTCTATCCTGCGTCTGGTGCAGTGGCTATGCTTCCACTCAAGCCCAGGGATAACTACACCCAAACAATCCTCTTCTGCGGTGGATCAGACATGCCTGACTATGCCTGGGGTGACTATGCCTATCCCAATGTCAACACTTGGGAATACCCAGCTTCAAAGGACTGCCAACGTCTCACCCCAGAACCTCCCGACGGTTCTAATCCTGCATATGAAGCAGACGATGACATGCTCGAGGGGCGGACCATGGGTCAGTTCATTGCTCTTCCCGATGGAAAGATGCTTGTAATCAACGGAGGCTCAAATGGCACGGCTGGCTATGCTGAGGCGACAGGAGAGACTACAACCTACGGTAATATGCCCTACGGCATGTCGCTCGCCTCTGGTCCAGTGGGAACACCGGCTATATATGACCCAGAAGCACCAAAAGGCTCGCGATGGTCGAACGCAGGGCTTGGAGCTTCTAAAATAGCACGATTGTATCACTCTTCAGCGATCCTTTTACCCGATGCCTCGGTCCTTGTCGCTGGCTCTAATCCAAATGCCGACGTCAACATAAGCACCGTCTTCCCAACTACTTACAAGGCTGAAATCTTCTATCCTCCTTATTTCAAAGCGGCTATTCGTCCCATTCCGTTTGGTGTCCCACAAACTATCTCGTATGGGGGAGACTACTTTGATATTAGCCTTGCAAAAAATTCATATACTGGCTCGGCTAACGACGCGGCAGGAAATACAACGGTAGTCCTCGTCCGTGGCGGTTTCTCTACACACGCGATGAACATGGGCCAGCGCCACCTCCAGCTTGCTAATACTTTCACTGTCCATAGCAATGGGTCAATTACACTACACGTCGCACAAGCACCCAACCCCTACACTTTCCAGCCAGGACCTGCCTTGCTTTTTGTCAACGTGAAAGGAATTCCAAGTAACGGGAGCATGGTCATCGTTGGCAACGGTCAAATGGGTCCACAACCTACTGCCCCTGCGAGCATGCTGCCTGAAAATGTATATTCTACCTCGAATACAACAACAACGGCTCACAGTCAAGATAATGGTAGCACGACTACCTTGGCTCAGAGTCCGACATCTGCTGTTATCGCCTGCGTCGTCGTCATCGCGTTGCACAGCTTAGGTTCTCATTAGTCGCAGGCTAGAAAAGTCAACTTTCCTACACGACAATTCCGTGGTAATTTTGACCGTTGCTCAAAAAAATTGCAGCACATAACATCACTTAGCATATTTCGAAAACTAATGCATAGATCTGTTTAGTTATCAGGGGACCTTAGGACATGCATGACTTAATTACACCATACCTGTATAGTTCATGATATAGTTCATAACGAGCTGCGACGCATGCCGAACACGCGCCACGCGCCATGCCTCTCGTGCTATAATTTCAAATGACAAAAGTTAAAGGAACTGGGTCTTCCAGGGCCTTGCTGGGATTCGAACCCAGGCCACTTGCATATTGAATCCCAAAGCAAGTATCGTACCTCTAGACTACAAGGCCATAGCATTAGAAAGCCATCGATAGCTGAATATGTACACGCACAGATTGGCGGAGCTTTACAATCTTGTAAAAAATAGAATGATCATATCACCTAGATTTTGGAGGGCATGAACTGAATGCTTTTAGAGACAACGCGAGCTTTTAAGTTCTGGCGTAGTTTCTGTTTACTAGGCGTCGAAAGGCCAAAGACTGGTTTTTTCACGATGCCTCTAAGCGTGGAGTACAAGACATAGATCTGTACCCTGTTGCTCAAAACAACGAGCATAATGACTTTGGAAGAGAGCGTTCAGTTATGAATTACTGAGAATAATACATTTCTCCGAGTCTGATCCTTGAAGAGTTATATAGTGCTAAGTCGACTCCGCGGTTGTTCTGCTGTTCATGACTCAGGAATGGCAGATAGAAGTTAGCCAGGGCCTATTCACCTATGTTAGACTTGAAGACAATGTAATCTGCTGGAAGGTGCCGAGTCTCGTGCATCACCGAATTCAAACTCTCTAGTCAAGCGTGACTTTCTAGTTTTCCATCTCATTCATCATTACTATCTAATTTCACTTTGAGATCCATACAACGACGCGAGTCTAATCTATCCTGAGAACATGTCGTTCTTCGGGGCACAAAACACAGCTACCGCGTCAAGTACAACTTCAGCCGCAGACAAAGATGTCGAGCTAGCGGAGCCTCCCACCGATTCTATCTCCTCAATGTCATTCTCAGGGCAAGCAGATTACCTTGCTGTGGGGAGTTGGGATAACAGCGTGAGTCCACTAACTCCTTACTCATCGTGTTGCGCGCTCATTAAGGATTTCAATAGGTCAGGATATACGAGGTCCTAGCAGGTGGCGGGTCGCAGGGAAAGGCGATGTACCAGCATCAGGGACCTGTGCTGAGTGTATGCTGGAACAAGGTGTGTTAATCTCCTCTTTTGGCGCGTCTGCCTATTTCAAACGTGCTCGAGGCAGGAAGGAAATAAAATCTTCTCTGGCGGCGCTGACAATGCTGGACGCATGTTCGACGTGACTACCGGCCAGGCTACGCAAATCGCTCAGCACGACGCGCCAATTAAGGTCGTACGGTGGATTGATGTACCGGGATCGGGACTTTTGGCCACGGGGAGCTGGGACAAGACTATCAAAGTACCCGATTCCTTTGCCTCGTTCTCAACTTTCTATGACCTTTTTTGTAGTATTGGGACTTGCGCAATCCTACTCCGGTCACCACAGTAACACTACCTGAACGGTGCTACACCTTTGATGTCCAGTATCCCCTGATGGTTGTTGGGACGGCCGAGCGCAATATCCAGATATTCAACCTCACTAACCCTAACGCAGCATACAAAGTTCGTCTGCCAGTTTTTTCCCCTTGTAGTGCAGCTTTGATTAACTTTTTGATGGCCAGACTCTCATTTCCCCACTCAAATGGCAAACGCGCGTCGTTTCTTGTTTCACTGCTGCTCAAAATAATGGATTTGCGGTTGGAAGTGTAGAAGGCAGGGTGGCCATTCAGTAAGTTGTGTTCTGTTTCTTATACGGCATCGGTTCATGCGCTTTTTTTAAGATATGTCGAAGACAAAGACTCTGGGTTAGCCATACATCCATTTTCGTTGCTCTCTCATCATACTTTTGTACAGGAACAATTTCTCGTTCAAGTGTCACCGCCGTGACAATGTTCCCAATTCTAAAGACCAAGCTCTAGTTTATGCAGTGAACGATATCTCATTCCATCCTGTCCATGGAACATTCTCAACTTGTGGTATGTCTCACTTTTGTGTTTATCGCTATCTTTCCCTCAGGACTAACGCACACGCCACAGGGTCCGACGGAACCATCCACTTCTGGGACAAGGATGCTCGCACGCGGCTAAAGAGTACCTTACCCTCTACTTACATGATATAAACAACTATGCTAACGTTTCATTGCGCCTTTAGCTTTCGATGCCGCAGCAGGTCCCATCTCTACTACCACTTTCAACCGCAACGGCAACATCTTCGCGTATGCCATATCGTATGACTGGTCAAAAGGACATTCTGGCATGACTCCTGGCTTGCCCAACAAGGTCATGTTGCATTCGTGCAAAGACGAAGAGGTCAGAAAGCGGCCAGCACGGAAGGCTTAGTTGTGGTGGACTTTTGCTGTAGTCAAATAAACCCGTTTTGCCGCTGGCGACGTGTTGAAGCGTCGTTTTTTGGTTCCTTTCTTTGTATCTGTGTTGTCGAATGTTTTTAATTCTTGAGACTGTTGGTCCATCTTTTGATAGACGGTTGCTGAGAAGTGCTGGTAGGGCACACTTTTGTCAAGGTGGTGCAAAAGCAGTATATTATATACATGTCACAATTACAAGATACAACAAGAATCCTATATGTACATAGGTGTAATGGGATCTGGAGTGAGTGGTATGAGTGAGTGGTATTACAACATCAAAAAGAAAAAGCCCAAGAAACAGGCTAGCATTCAGCCTGTAGATCCACATGGAAAAGGCGGACGCGGAAAAGATATCGATATTCAAGTAGTTTAACGCTTCACTTCATCTTCCGTACACGCGTGGAGCATCAATCTGTTTGGGTGGCCGGGCACCATGCCAATATGCCCTTTATGCCAGTCATATGAGATGGCATATGCAAAAATGTTTCCATTGCAGTTGAACGCTGTGGTCGTGATCGGGTATTTTAAATCGAAGGCTGATAGAAAAATTATTGTGTAAATGGCAAAATGTACTGCGGAGTAGACCGTACTTGTCAGACATTTTCCTTCATCTGTATCCCAGAACCAGACCGATCCATCGGAACCTGATGCAGGCAGAAATGTTTATTCTAGTTTCAAGGAAGTGGATGAAAGTTTTCAAGCGTGCTGACCTGCGGTGGATAGTGTCCTATGTACGGGATGAAAAGATAAATCATTGACGGAATATACATTCTGTGTCGTGGAATCTGAAGCGGAGGACCGACGATGACATCTTAAATTCAGATATTTCCTGCCAGCACAGTGAGCGCGATGAACAAAAAGATAATCAGAGAAGTGCCCTTACTTGTCGTAGGGGCTCTTGGTGTCAACATGACTGCGTGAATGAGAACTTGTCTAAACGGAGACAGAAAAGATACGCACTGAATAACCACCCTTCCTTCAACGCCCCCGATTGCGTAACAGGGTGGACTTGAGCTGGGTAAACACGCTATAACGCGCGTTTGCATTTTTAGGGGTGACTTCATGCTCTAAGTACATCCGTCAAGAAAATGAATGTTACAGCGAAAAAAAATTCCAGACCTTGTAGATGGTGCCCAAGTTGTTCAGGTCATAGATTTGGATTGTACGATCTGCAGTTCCGACAACCATGAGTGGAAATTGAATATCCAAAGAGTAGCATCTCTCTGGCAGATTAACAGTAGCGACGGGGTTGGACTGGCGCAGGTCCCAGTACTAGTACAATGAGCTGTAAGCCTGGCCAATTTGCCGATCAATTATGTTGACGGACGCGCCTTGATCGTCTTGTCCCAGCTTCCTGTGGCCAATACACCAGATCCAGGTGCATCCACCCATTTGACAACTCTAATCGTCGCGTCATGTTGCGCGACTTGCATGGCCTGGCCTGTTTCGACGTCCAGCATTCGTCCTGCCCCGTCTGCTCCTCCAGAAAATACATGTGTCCCCTGTACAATTCTGTCAAGAGAGAGACGTCCAGCATTCGTCCTGCCCCGTCTGCTCCTCCAGAAAATACATGTGTCCCCTGTACAATTCTGTCAAGAGAGAAAAAGCAAATCATCACATCACGCGCTGTACCTTATTCCAACACACGCTCAGAACAGGTTCTGTGTGCTGCAGCATCACTTTTCCTTGTGACTGACCATCTGCGCCGATCTCGTACACGCGTACCTGTGCTCATAGAATTTAGCATCCGCTGATGAGTAAAGCTCGTAGGCTATCACACTGTTGTCCCAACTTCCGACAGCCAAAAAATCAGCCACTGGTGAAAATTGGATGGACGATATCGAGTCAGTGGGTAGATCTAGAACATCAACGTCTTGGCTAGCGTTGGCCCTCAGGGTGCCAGAAAACGCCATGAGCCAGCACTGGAAAAAAGAAAGATATTAGGAGGGGGAAAAACGGCCGTCTGAAATCGCCGCAGCATTGATGAGCCCTTGCTTCTTGCGCGCAAACGACGCAGTGTCAAGTCATGGTCGCGTCCGATCACCCAATGTTATTTCTGGAATGTCGGATAACTCCGAATCTATCATCATCTTTCGATCAAACTGAATTGAATCGTTGTCTGTTTCCGTAAAGTTTACTTCATAAGGATGAGGTCGCCGCTCCGTTCGTCGGCAAGGGGGTTGTTTCGCTCACATGACCGTGCCCACACCGCGTGTTTAAAAAACCTTTTTCAACGACCACAATCTAGACTTCAAGGACGTGTTTCAAAGCCATGAGTGGTTCACAAGGCGCATCGTTCAAAGGGGCCAAACCATCACAATCTAGACTTCAAGGACGTGTTTCAAAGCCATGAGTGGTTCACAAGGCGCATCGTTCAAAGGGGCCAAACCATCCGAAAGAGAGGGGCGACACAATCCGTATGTGTTTTCGAGCTAGACCTATTATTGTTCTTTTGATTGTTGAAAATAACAGAAAGTTCATTGGAGAGATTCCTGGCTATCCTGTCGGGTCCAGATTTATGAACCGAAATGAACTATCTGGAACCGGTGTACATGCTCCTCTTAGAGCGGGCATCCACGGGGCTAAAGTCGATGGTGCATATTCAGTGGTCCTGTGGGTAGAACATCTTCAGCTCCATTGAGGTGATGTGATGTGTTGAGATGATTTTTTTTTCAGTTCCTACGGGTATGAAGATGATGAAGATTATGGGGAGACATTGTACGTTCTGCATCGAGATCATCACTCTAAGAATGTTGGCTGATTTGTGGCAGTATCTATACAGGCCAGGGTAACCCTTTTTTCGTGATTCCTATTGTTATTGTCTTTTTATCCACGTACTTGCACAGGTGGACGCGTTACTGATTCTTCGAGAATTAAGCAAATGCAGGGCAAAGAGGTGAGTAAGCGAATTGTGGCCTGGGAAGGTGACTTCTAGATCTGAAACCTTTCTTTCAGTCTTGGGGTAATAATCATCAAGCTTCTGATCAAGAATGGAAGTTGGGTAACAAGGCGCTTCAGGTACCGCCACTATATCATTGACGCCAATCCTTTGAATCAGCTCAACTTTTGTGTCGTAGATTTCATGGTTGAGAGGTACACCTATTCGTGTCATACGAGGCGCTCCTCGAAAGAATGCGGAACTGTACAAATACGCACCATCTGAAGGGTGGGTCCGTCCTTGCCACTAATTGTGCTTGAGCTTTGTCTTACTTTGAGAAAGCCTACGATATGACGGGCTCTATCGAATAACAAATGTAAGTTATATAATGCTTACCTATCTATCAGATGGCTTAAATGATGCTAGGCCTGGAAAGATGAGGGCGCCACTGGTTTCAAGACATGCAAGTTCGTATTTGAAGTGTGTATCACAAATAAGCTTTGGCTCACAATGTTACTGAGTTTCTGTGTTCAGCGACTACCGAATCAGCTTCCTCTCCCAGGTGGATATCCAACTTCCTTGAATGCTGCGACTGCGAGCTCCTTAAAGGAATTTAAGGAAGTAGGACTATTTATTCACTTCTCCCCGCGTTTCCAGACTGATCATTTTTCCCAGCTCTTTCGCGTCGGGCAGTCATCCGACTTGACAAAATCTTGCATACCTAGCTTTTCTAAACCCATCAAGCCACCACGAACCCCTTTCGTCCCACGACCTCCGTACCGACCTTCCCAAGAGGAAATAGAGAAACTCAGAGCAAAGAGCAGATCTAAATCAACACCTCACTCTATTACACCCGAATACGCAGGTGCAGATCTATTAAAGTCGAAAGACAAAGCCGGATATGGATATGGATATGGATATCATCATCGAGAAGATTCATACATCTCTATCTCCGGCGGGGATGAAACCGTCTCTCCTATACTCGGATCCAGTCGCTTTCCCTATCCACCACGGGATCTCGACAAGTTCTCAAAACGACCGCGATATACTTCTTTTTCTGATGTGAAGTCGGACGAGGAAAATGTTGATGACGGACTTCAAGCTGATGATGCTGCGAGACCGTGGGCGGCTGTGAGGGGAAAGAAGAAGTTGCCCCCTTCTTTGACTTTCAAGAAGACGTCTAAGAGTGTGAATGTCGATTAGGAGGTTTTTGGAAGTATATCATATCTTGGGTGACTTTATATCTTGCAAGCAGTCGCGTACGTATTAATATTTGTATAATGTTATTTGTAAATATCGACGAGCAGAGGGGCCCGGGGAGGGAGGGGTTACCCGGGTTCGATTCGGGGTATCAGATTACATTGCCTTTTAACTTGCAATCTAAACTTGTATAGTTACTTGGTCGATAGATTAACGTCGTCATTTTTTGTTGAATACGTACTATAACTTTTCTTGCTATATCAATTATCGAGTGAGGATAGAATTTAGTTTGTCATTCAAGTTCTACAGTTGTTCAAGTAACGTACATTTCTACGCATATATATAGATATATGTTAGTCCCGCAGGACTGAGTGATCCACAACCGCGTGTATAGGACACGAAAACAGAAAAAAGAAATCGCTACAACGGGACAATAAAAATCATAAACAAATCGTAAATGGACCTTCAAACCTATCCAACGTCGCACAGCCGAGAGAGAGAGAGAGAGATCTCGTACCTCGAACTAGATTCCGTCGGGGCGCTATAGCTCAGGAGACGGCGGTGTCCCATTCGCATGCACAACAGTCCCATTACCATTAACAGTCGGCAACTTGTCACCACCAATCCCATTGATCCCATTCCCATTCACATATTTCGCGCCGACCTCAACAAGAATATCCGCAGCCTCTCCGCCCTCCCTATCATCCACATCAATCCTATCCATCTCCCTGATAAAACTCGACCCCCAGAACGCAGCCGAGTACTTATTAACGTACTTGAACAGCTTGCGGTGGTTCTCGGCGCGCGTCGCGGCGTCCATGGTGACGGCCTCGTGTATCGCGTCTGCGACTTGTTGCGAGTCCCATGGGTTGACGACTATAGACCCGTTCAGGCTTTGTGCGGCGCCGGCGAACTCGGAGATGATCATGACGCCTTGTCTGGCTTGTTGGCATGCGATGTATTCGTATGAGACCTAGAACGGTGGTTGGTGGTGGGTGGTGAGGGGATGTGGTATACGAAGGGAGAAGGAAGGATGGATGGGACGTACGAGGTTCATTCCGTCTCTGGTGCTGGAGACGAGGCAGACGTCGCTTACTGCGTACAACGCACAGAGCTCATCGAACGCAAGGGACTTGTGCATGAAGTGTATAGGCATGAACTCGACGGTGCCAAAACGCCCGTTGATGCGCCCGACGAGCTCGTTCACCGTCGACCGCAGGTTCTGGTACTCCTCCACGTCTTGACGCGATGGGACTGCCAGTTGGACTAGAACAACCTTGTTTTCGTCGTCAGGCAAGCTGTGAAGGGTGCAATGGAACCCAGCCCGTACGTACCTTGCCGATCCATTCAGGGTGTTGTGTGAGGAACAATTCGAGCGCGTGAAGCTTTTGCGGGACGCCTTTGATGTAGTCCAGCCGGTCGACTCCGGGTGTTGTGTGAGGAACAATTCGAGCGCGTGAAGCTTTTGCGGGACGCCTTTGATGTAGTCCAGCCGGTCGACTCCACGATGACCTTGACGCCGCTGAAACGCTGCTCGAGCTGCGTGATACGGTTTTGTACGGCTTCGCGTTTGAGGTTCTGGAATTTGGTGAAACTGTCAGCTAGCGGTAGTCCCACGATGTGGACATGGAACGCACGTTGATAAGGAGGCGGGCTCGATGCCGATAGGGAATGTGCCGACGTGGACGAGACGGCCTTCGAACTCGACGCCGTTGGGCATGGTGGCGAGACCGAGTATGCGGGTGCATGAGGAGAGGAAGTGGCGGGCGTAGTCGTAGGTGTGGAAGCCGATGAGGTCACAGGAGAGCACGCCAAGAAGGATTTCTCTGCGCACTGGGAGGATCCTACAGGGGCCAGTGGTCAGGGGCGTTTACATAATCTAGACTGGGAGGACGGACCTGTAGATCTCGCTGCTGGGGAAAGGCGTGTGCAGGAAGAACCCAATCTTGATGCCTGGTACATCAGTGGACGAGGCAGAAGCAGGCGTGTCGCCTTCGATGCCTTGTGTGATTTTCGACAGTTCCACGGCAGTGGTTCCATCGACTAGCCCGCGTAAAAGCTTCGGGAGGAGCATGAGATGGTAGTCCTGGACCCAGACCAGTGCGCCGGGCGTGAGCTGTGTGCGCACGGCCTCTGCAAAGCGCAAATTCGCCTGGCGGTACGCGAGCCAGTTCTCCTCGTCGAAATTCATCTCGCCCGGGTGGTAGTGGAATAGAGGCCACAGGATCGAGTTGGAGAAGCCGTTGTAGTGGCGGTCGGCGACGTCGTCGTCGAGGTACACGGCCTGGCACGAGTACTCGTCCATGAGCCGCCTGTCGACGAGCGGTCGGTCTTTAGGGGGAATAAAGAAACCGGGCCAGCCGATCCAGGTGAAGTTGAGAGACTTTTTGAAGCCAGAGAGGGCAGAGACGAGGCCGCCTGAGGACATTTTGAAATGGTAGTTGCCCGCAGCATCTTTGTTGATGGTGATGGGGAGACGGTTGGAGACGACGATGAGGTGGCCGCCCTGCATGGTGTGGAAGCCAAGGCCAAGGAGAGATGATCGACCCTTCTGATATTTAAAGCCTCGATTTCCTCGAAAACTACACCCACTGCGCCGGATTGGGAATGATTATCAGATCGTAACCTCCCGGTTATTTCCCTGTCCGACTCTTATGGAAAGTTTCAGCTAAAGCCACGGCTGTGGAGAATCCGAACGACATTCCAGGTCTGCAGGAACATGGCTTCAGACATCAGTTCTGCATGATTGGCAAGCCCCGATGTAACCCCAATTGGTCGGCCAGCAGCGCTTTTCCCTCATCAAAGTAACATTCTTACGGTCCGGCGCGACAACATGCATTTTTAAATTCACAACTACATACGGTACGGACAACGGCACGCCGTCAGACTTAATCGAACAGACCGAAGCCCTGCGACCACGCGGTGCAATCAGAATCCCAAGTTTGATCAAAATAGGACTGGTACCCACCATATCGTCGTCGGACTCTTCCTCCTTCTCCTCCTCTTTGGCGGCGGCAGGTGCGGCATCGGCAGCAGCGGGAGCAGCCGCCGCAACAGGCGCGGCCGCAGCAAACGCCTCGGGGTTGGCAAGGTACTCTTTGATCTAAAAACAGGAGGGATGAGTACGGATTCGTGGACAAGGATGATTAGCTCCATCATATCCAAAAGAAATCTCAGCAGTGCATCTTTGAGATGCTCAGGATTTTCAGTGTGTAAAAGTAGTCATGTGGACAGGTGTCTGTGAACGAATATGACTCGTACCTTCTCAACGGCAGGGAAACTGTACTCGGTCTCGAGAGCGACAGCGACAAGGTTCTTGTACGCGTTGACGAGGGAGTGGGTGACCGAGACGATAGTGGGGTAGTTGAGGGCCAAGGAGATGGCCGCAATATTCTTGACACCCGACAAGAAGCGGTCCACGAGCTCCGACTCGTCAATATCAAGGACCTCGGGCGAGAACGCGTTGCCGTTGTCAAAGATCTGGACAACAGTCATACCGTAGGTGAACGGCGAGATGTTGAGCATGTTCAGGAGGGTGGCTTCGGATGTGCCGACGCGCGTACCGGCAGTGACGACTTTGACGTCTGACACGATTTCGATGGTACCACGGGCGATCTTGGTGGGGATACCAAGGGCCTGGAAGAAGGAGGTCTTGCCGGGTTCCATGCCGGTGTTGGCGGCGGGGACGACGACGTCCTTGGGGGCAAAGGCACCGGCACGGGCAGGGGCGGCGACCTTGTTGGCGACGATGAGGTCGCGAACGTCCTTGAGTTCCTTGTCGGTGAACACGAAACCGACGTTGCCTCTGACGTGCGGGAGCAGACGCTCGTACTGGGGCTGTTCAGCCAGGATAGTGCGAAGAGCACGGCGGACCATGGTGTTCTTGCCCATGAGGACGACACCCTTGCCGCGGAGTGCGACACGGATCTGGTGCATCTGGTTAGAGCCGACGTTGTCGACATTGACGATGAAGATAGAGGCTGGTTTATGATTGCGACACGGATCTGGTGCATCTGGTTAGAGCCGACGTTGTCGACATTGACGATGAAGATAGAGGCTGGTTTATGATATCAGAAAAAAATATGATAGACGAACTGAGTGGGACTTACGGTATTTGGCCAAAAGCTCCCTGAGCTTCTGGAAGTAGAGCTCCTTTTCAGCACGAGTGGCACCCATTGTAGATTTTGGTCAACTGCGATGCGTTAATTCCACCACGACAAAAGAACAACCAACATACGTGTTTTTGGTTAAAGTAAGCCTCCCTATTGACCTCTGCACACAACAAATGAGAGCATCGTCAGAGACAACAACAAAGGACATACCGAAGTGTGCCAATGGATTTTTCAAGGCAGACAGTCGTGGACGGTTGATAGTCTGACCAGGCTAAACTTTTGTGTGGATAGGCGGAATTAAGGTTCAGGCTCCGCTTCGGAAGGACCCGGACGTGCAGCGCCAGCGCAACGGTTAAAATTACTGCACGCACACGAGCATCACGCACCGGATGTCATGGAATGCTGCGATGGTGCAAAGTCCGAGCTCTGGACGGACACGGCTCCAGTCTCGCCAGTGTATTCACATCGTGTGTTTCTTTCTTGGCTCACCCACGCGCTGACTGACTCTTATTAGCCACCGTGCGCGCTCACAAACATTCAGAGATATTTCTCGGCGTCGACTACACGCAGACTCTTCAAAATCCATAACCCAAAAAGCTATTTCGTTTATCACCAGGCGCATAAGCGGCTATCTCGGAGAACCCACTACGAATGCGTCTCTGGAGTTTGACTCTGCCGCCATCGAGCCTCCTTCCCCTGCATCGAGCATCGCCCCAGCGTTCGCCACTCTCTCTGCATTCCTCTCCTTCAAAAATCCCACTCCCACTTCACACCCGAAAAAGCTTTCCCTTGATACCATTCGACTTCTTTATACCTCCATCAAGACCCAAGGACAACTCCATCTCTTCTCCCAGAAACAACTCACAGAACTAATCAGTCTATTCGGCACCATTTCCCTCCGAGACCCCCGCAACGGTCTTATCTACCTCAGCAAACTCTCGCCGTACGTCACTCCAAACGGCGACGACGAACAACAGTGGGACTTTCTCTTAGAAGTTGCGCGTGATAAACAAAAGACACTCAAGATGCATTTGAACGGGACGGACGGATTCTGGCTCATGCGTGCATTGTTGACCAAGGTGGTCTTGGCAGAAGGCGAGACGTCTTTAACGCCAGGTAAGGCCGTCCTCACTTCGTCCCCTGCTCCCCTGACTCATTTTCTCAGACGACCCCAGGGAAAAAGCCCTCTCGGAAGCCACGAAGCACTACCTCCGCATCTGGCGACACGCCTACGACATCGAAATCCATCTCCCCCTGCTTCAAAAATGGTTCGACCTCGGCACCCAGAAAGACACAGCAGCCCTCGTCAACCGCCTCTGCCGCGTCCTCGAACTCCACATCTACCCCAACTCTCGGCTCATCGAGGTCCTCTGGCGCCTCATCCTCAGACGCACGCTCCCCCTCGTTCCCGATCTCAAATCTCGCATCCTCGCTATGGTCACCAAGCGCCTCTCGCCGCAGTTTACCGAGACGCGCCAAGCGCACGACGAAAAGAGGAATATCAAGTCTAATAATGCCCCGTCGCCGTTGGTAGAAGAACACCGCCATACCCTAGGCACTCGCGAGCTGAGCAACGCCCTCGGTACGGCTCTGTTCCCCACCTATGCCGCACCGGGAAGCCGTGAGGCTTCCCCCGAAGTCAACCACTGGGCGACCGAACAAGCTCGCCAAGCATTCGCGCCTGCACTTGGGCAAGACGTCCAATGGGGCAACCTGCTCTTGCTCGCAATACACCAGTCTGAGCGCTTGAACGTGGCCCCTCCAGCGGCAGAAGAAGACACTGCTTCCCAGGAGGATATCACAGGCGATTGGCGTCCGGTGTTAGTCTTGAATGCGTTGGAGCGTGGGACCGGCGGGGTTGAAGGCGGCAGAATCATGCGAGCTGATACGAGAGAGAGCGTGCAGGGGGTTGTGAGGCCGCTTTGGCGGACGTGGAAAGCCGGAGACGACGGGACGCGTTCTGTCAACGTCGCGACTTCTCGTCCTATCGCAGCTGCGTTCTTCCGTCTTGCAGCCAAGGTGGTCGATGGGCCGCTTACAGACGCGTGTTATCGTTTCTGCGTGAAGCATGATTTGTTCCGGGGCGGCGAGAAGCTCGCGGAGGAGGCTATGCATAGCTGGGCGGATCTGAACGCTGCGTACGTGTTGGCTGTTGCTGCGTGTCGCGGGGTGGGGTGGCAAGCTGCTTTTGAAGAGACTCAAATCTCGGGGAACAGGGATTTGGTGCTCGCGACGCTGTTTTTTCATTATGTGTTGACCGATCTGAGGATCGGGTATCAGGTGTACGTGTATGCAGTCAAGAGGGGGTATACCCTAGGAGAGAGGCCGCTACATATGATGGCAATGAAGCTCGCGACACCGGAGACGTGGCAGCTTGCCGTGCCCCTGCTTGAGCGCCCTGGGATATCGAGACGGAGACAGGAGGAGTTGTTGATTGCGATTCTTCGTGTCCTGCAGACAGAGCGGATGCAGTTTGTGGAACCGAGGCTTGCGAAGATGCTTGGGGACGCCTTGTGGAAGCTGTATCAAGACACGGCACCACACAATAAGCACAAGTACCCGATACGGTTCGTTTTTTCCATTATGATTGCCTCGGAACACCCCGCTCGTGCTATCGCCATCGTCGAGGCTATCCATCGCAATGCGCCCCCGACTTTCTTCACGACACGTCTCCTGCTGCGGCTCATGCGCACCTTGGTTCGGCACCGCTATATCAGCCTGACGCACCGCGTACACCGACTTGTCTCGAAAGACCCCGCCCACGCTCGCGCCGCAGCCGATTTCAGGCGCAAGCTGACGCACAGCCTAGCTCGTGCGGGCGCTTACACAGCCGCCAGGCGCGCTTATGGGCATGGTCTCGATTTGAAAAAGGACAAAGTGTGGCGCACCCCTCGCGAGGCGATGACGCGGGCTGTCAGGTTCAACGCACGCACGCCGTCGGCGAAGCACACGCTTCCTATTGTGTCGATGTTGAATCGCGCGCCTACGCATCCGCCGACGATGCACGCACGCCGTCGGCGAAGCACACGCTTCCTATTGTGTCGATGTTGAATCGCGCGCCTACGCATCCGCCGACGATCAGTACGCTGCGACGCTGCTCGTGCGTGCCCACCGCGCGTTTGCGGCGCGCAAGGTCCTGGAGCGGTCTCTCCCGCATCTCGACAGCAAGACTGTGACGACGATTGGGAATACGATTCTTGATGGTTTGCTTACGCGGCATGTTGTTCGCAACGGGCGACTTGTGAGGCAAGTGCTGCACATGAAGGAAAAGATGGAGAAGACGTATGGGTTCAAGCCTGATCGTGTTACTGTCAACATCATGATTAAGAGTCTGTTGCGCTGGCGTGGGATGGTCGACGCACCCAAGATCAGAGGGATGTTCGACCACATGGTGCGATGTGGGTACCCTGCGTCGGGACAGTGGATAGCTCGGGGAGACGATGCGCCGTTTGGGACGCGTGCGGCGAGCGTGGCGGTGAATATCGCGGATGTGAATGAGAAGATTGTGTTTGAGAAGCATGTGAGGCCGTTGTACAAGATGTTTATAAAGGCGTTGTTTACGAGGGGAGATGGGGCGGCTGCGAGGAGGGTGGTGGGGATATTGAAGGAAGAGGGGGGCAGGGCAGTGAGGATGAGGCAGGAGCGGAATCAGGCGCGCTGGGAAGGGATACAGAGGAAGAACGCAGGCCTAGGTACTAGATTCCTAAAATAGCGACGCGTTATTTGGCTGTAAATAGGAATCGAGATCGTGACGTTGTCTCTCTCCTCTTTACGTCCATGGCAGTGTTTTCGCGTCTCTTGCCTGCTCTCGCCAGTGCCTATGGGCTCCAATCCAGTAAGTGCGCCACAATTCCAAAATACGGCTAGCTCACCGCCACAAGTCTTTGCTCTGGCTTTCGTGCCTCTGCAAAACGAGAAGTACTATGACCTTTGTGGCGCTCTTGGTTTCCTCTCTACGACATTTGTCTCACTCTATTATCCCTCCCTCAAGGCCAAGTTTATTGACGGCGCCCCTGGCTCGCTTCCATCTCTTGTGAACTTTGCACCGAGACAGCTTCTGCTCAGTGCCGCCCTGGGTATCTGGACTGCACGCCTGGGCACCTTCTTGGCCCTCGTATGCCCCTTTATTCTGAAACATGTCTCGACGTAATATTATCCTTATCACAGCGCGCGATCAGAGCCGGTGGAGATTCTCGTTTCGATCAAGTCAAAACCCAACCTGCGAATTTCGCAGGATTTTGGTTCGCCCAAGGTACGTACACTTCTCTGGCGATGGTGTACGGGTGAATACCGCTCACAACAGAAACCATAGCCACGTGGATATCCCTCGTTGGACTACCTGTTTATTTGTGTAATACTCTTCAGCCTGCGCACCTCCATCCGAGATTGAACGTGCGCGACTATGCGTCCATCGCGTTCTTTGCTGGCTCTTTGCTCTTTGAAGTCGTCGCTGATCGCCAGAAATCGGCTTGGAGACGCGCCAAGGAACGTAAAGAGCACGACGAACGCTTCATCACCAGCGGTTTGTGGAGTATCAGCCGGCACCCAAAGTAATGCAAACCATTCATTACTTGAAGAAAGTTTAGATGATGTTAATGTTTATTTTTAAACAGTTATGTTGGCGAGGTGGGAATCTGGACAGGCATTTGGGCGTTGTCCACTACTTCACTGCAGACCTCTGCTTTCCCGCGTGGCGCTGTCGCCTTCGCCGCGCTTAGTCCTCTCTTTACATGGTTCTTGATCCGTAACGTTCGTTTTGTTTTCCGATTCGGTTTGCTCTTTTATGTTGTTCATGATGATGTCGATTTTTCAAGGTGTCGGGTGTTCCGCCCCTTGAGCGGTCTGCGGACGAGAAATACGGGGATGATCCCAAGTGGGTGCATTATAAGCGGTGCGGTCTTTTTCAGCTGTTGTTGTGTATCCATCCATACGAGTAACGTGTTTGTTCCATGTAGGACCGTTCCGGTTTTTTGGCCTTGGGGTTCTGCTAATTAGACTAGTCTGGAGGTTTGTTGTATTGCCTAATTGGCGACTTGTATATCTTCTCTTGTCCATTGTATGTATAAATGTCGAAAACTAAGTTACAATGATGTATATGGATATGTATTACCATATATATGACTTTTGACTGATGCAGTTGATAGTGGATAAGCCACAGGTCCTGAGCAATGCTCAATGACAGGTATAAGTGGCATAGATTCTGCCAGCCCAGTCAGTTGCAATACGCGGTACCGCCACACAGCCCAGAAGTGGGTGATTTTTTCAGGTATATATTTGATGAATGTGTTGTTAATGATTGATAACAAGAAGAACTGGTTCACCTAGAAGACCCCTGTTACAAAACAAAACCGGGAAAATAAATTGTTTAAAGATACTTCTCCTGATTCGAACCGCGCAGCGGAAGAGGAGTATCGGCAGTACCAAGGTTTTTTTGAAGACCATACTTGGAGAAACGTACTTGAACGTGAACTATTGTTGAGCAGAGGCCTCCGCAAAGGGTCCTTACCCTCGGAACCCGCCTTTACGCCGGTGAAAAAGAAATTGCAAAACCGTTGCATGGATGACAATGCAAGACCGTTGCATGTGAGTTGGCTGATGAATGAAACCCTGGACCCTACTGTTTCCTGCCCAGCATCTGCCAAACACTGGCACTGAGCCGGAAACGGCCCAAACTCGGCGATCCGTAAAGTGCTGACCACGCAGAGGCCACCGAAAACGCACACTGGCACTGAGCCGGAAACGGCCCAAACTCGGCGATCCGTAAAGTGCTGACCACGCAGAGGCCACCGAAAACGCTCTTACCCTCGAAACCCGCGTTTACGTCGACACCTTGAAGATTCGATTAGCATCTGCATTCCTAGAATCTTGTCACAGGCCGATATGTGGTAAAGAGAATCATGTATGAACCAAGTTCACGAAAGGTATGGGATCAGGGTCGCCACGACGACTTGTTTTGTAGCTACGGATCACTCGAGAGGCTCGATCGGACGGGCTATGAGTCTCCGCCACTACTGATGATGTCCACCTACCTACGGAGACTTTTACCAAAGATCCCGGATTGCTCGCACTTTGTGGCTAATGTAATCGACCAAGTCATGATGAGAGAAAACCCACTCATGCTACACTCACTTTGCATTCACTTCTCGTCGGCTTTTTTTGTCTGCCTTGCGCCTTGCATGTCTCACTCTGGAGTGTATCTCGGCTCCTAGACAGTAAATGTTGCATGAATATGTATGTTATGTCACAGCTTGTGCACTATAAAATCTGGCCCCAGCCTGTTAAAGCCTTCATCACACTTAGAGACTTCCTGAGCCATATCCAAGTTCCTTCAGTCAACTAGTACTCGATTCAGCACACCACAATGCTTTCCCTCCGCGCAGCCTTCCTGTTTGTCGCTGCAAACCTTGCAGCGGTCTCCTTCGGTGCGCCCGTTGGAGATACAGGTTCCAGCAGTGAGTATTTTAAGTAGCTACGGTCCTTGGTCATGACTTGTTTTAACTTGTTCCTTTGAAAACTTGGCAGCTGGAAACCATCTGTAAGCCATGTTTATCGACAATTTCAAAGACTGTTCATGTTCAATGCTTCTAGTGCCAAGAGGCAAATAGATGACTCGTACCTTCAAGATTACATCTGTCAGACAACTGGGTCATGTTCAATGCTTCTAGTGCCAAGAGGCAAATAGATGACTCGTACCTTCAAGATTACATCTGTCAGACAACTGGGACACCGAGGCATGTTCCATTTTTCAGCCAGAGTAAGTAATAATTGTCCATAGTGTGACGTGATTTTACATGCCCAACCATTTTAGAAAACAAGTTGATGACCAATGCGTGGCTTATCTGGTGTTGCGATATGGCGATTCAGATATGGAAAGTATTCGTGCTCAATGCACCGTCGATTCCAATTTGGCATTGTTTTAATGCTTGTACTTCATACTTAATAGTGTTGTTCTGTTCTGCCCATTTGTATGGTCCATGCTACTAGTCGAAATAGTCATCATGCATTGAATTTTTTTCCTGCAGTTCACGGTCATTTTTGAGTGATACTTCCACGAGTGCTCCTTGTGCTTCGAAGTTAACCTTTGTGGCATCTAGGTGTGAAGCAAGTGTACATTTAAGTCACGGAATACCTAGGTGCTATAAGTAACCGAAACTTGGGAGGACCTCGCACACAGATAATTTTCAACGTTTCGGGGCGGTGTCTTTTGATCTTTCAGAAAGGCATAGAGGGTCAAATTGTAAATATTGTTGATCAGTAGTATGGCGTTATTCGTGCTATCAATACATGCCTTCCAGAGGTTGAAATAGTCCATCTTCTATAAAAGATAGTTGCGCAGTGCGCGGAACATATTAAAGGATCGTGGTATAAGGGTGACTTTGAACGTGCTTAATGAAGGACGGATGAGTTGGTCATGCCTGGTTCGATGATACAGTGGCGTGCAGGCTTGTGAGGCAAGAAGTTGAAACAATTAGGACGCAGATGGCTGTCTTGATATTCACATATGGAGGAAACCCCAAGATATAATTCCGCAGATGGCGCCAAGTACGATGAGGACAATGAGGGCCCAAATGCACCTCATTGCCCAACGAACCTCGGCCTTCCTCGTCTCATCGACCAGGTACTGGCGTTCCACCTCTGTTTTGTCCGCCATCCATGGATTCTCATTGCATTGGTGATTGTCCGGCTCACGCAGAGGCAACCATACGAAGCAAGCTCCCAAAATCCAGAATGGGGGAAAGACTAAAAGTAAAAACTCAGCACCAAACACATCGGAAACCATCGTATGATCCTCACGAAATCCAAATTTGAAGAAACACTCTGGTAGTGTCACAGGCTCAGGAGCCTTTAGCGAATATGTTGGAGGCATATCCTCAGCGTAAGGCGGAAGTAGGTCGACGACGCTATCGTGTCTGTTTTCACGAGTATACGTCGTATAGCCCAAGAAATCATGTGAGCTACGTTCCACTGGCACTGCAGAGGGTCGCGTGCACGCAGTGTTTGTAGCCGCGGTGGTAGGACGGCCTAACGTCAGCTGGATCTTAAGGCTAAAGATGGTGGTGAGAGACATTGGTGACAGCGGGCGTTAACGAGGGCGATTTGCGGGTGGCATTGTAAACTTCGCCAGTTATATATTCGTCCTGGCCTGACAGTGAGAACAGTGGATTGGTTCATGTCGACCAAGGTCGTCAGTGTAAATCGTTCCAGGCCATTGTTTCATTATTACTGTAAATGGAGTGATCCGGAAATTGCCAAACCAGGATATTTCTTACAATTCCCCACTCACTCTTACTGTAGTTCATGGCTCTGCGCTTATTAGTGGCTTTAAGACATGCTGTTTGAAGGCCGAATTTAGGACTAAAACAATCTTTCGCGAGGTCAAACAATGATTGTCTCATCATTAATCTTGTTACCATCCCGTCAGTTAACTTCTCAATGAGCTCAGGGCTCTTAAGGGTCATTGTCATAAAAGTACCTCAATGGCTTTGCATTCTCACTTAGATTTCTCAGAATGATACTAGTCATTTACCGAACCGGACACTGCTATGTCTTTTCTTTCCTATCTCTCGAAAAACGGGGACACCAAAACAACATAGATTTGAACAACTAATTTCACAACGCGGACATTTGTTTACTGCATAGAAGTTTGTTTCATCGCGGTTACCGATAAGACCTTGGATCATCAAAATCCGAGGGCAGCGATGGTCTGTGGGAAAGCACCCTCGTCCTGAAGGAACTGCTGGGCATCCAACATCCTGGACAGAGAAATTGATGAGACAGGAATTCCCAAAGGAAAAGAAAACAGCCTACGACGCACATGGTGTGAACAAGTGCCACGGAATTGGGGAGTGTGATATTGAACTGATTGATAGTGGCGGAAACCGATGGGTCGAGACGACTAACGTCACTCGCGAACGTTGGGACAGCGGAAGGAGTCAAGCCAGAGAGCCCCGAGGCTAAGAGTCTATGCGACCATTCATACACTTTTCTGGCACACGAGGGAAAGAGTAATTAAGGCTTACGACATGACATCGGCGAAGAGAATACTGATATCATCGTTAGTGGGAAGGACGGTAGTCGAACCACTGCTGACAGGGGTGTTCGCAAGGTCACTCTCTGCAGTGTTGAACGCGGTGATGAGAGTGTTGACCTGGACACCAATGGTACCGTCGTCGTCAGTTCCATTGGCTTGTAACAACACTAGATGACATTGGGTTGCCCGTATCAGCGTAAGACAGTCATTCGCAGAATTCCATATACAGGAAAGGATTACAGAGCGTTAAGAAAGACCCAGGCAATAGACTTACGGACGGTAGGCATCACAACATGGAGGACCCCATCGAGGGTACTAACAATATCGTTGATAGCAGCATTAGTATTGTTCGACTGCCGCTTGCTGAGAGGATTAGCGACAGCGACAGCTGCTGCTGCGAGGGCCAAGAAGGTGCGGAACGCGAGCATGATTTCTAGTCAAGTCTACTGTGTGAGGGAAGCACAGAGTTAAGGGACGCCAAAGCAACAGCACCAGCAGTCTAAAAGACACTGTCTTAGGTGTGAGAGAATTTTGCGAGACTGTGAATGAGCTTCTTCATTTGAAATGTTTTTGGAACGTCAGGACCGGAGGTGTCCAATCATACTCAATGCGATTGAAGGGCGGGGACCATACGGGAATCGTGGCATTTTCTGAGCATATATTGCTCTAACCAAGTGCTGGGCATGTAATGAAACGAACGGCAATGCTCCTCATGAAAATTTCCAGCGTTTCAGGTGACTTTTCAGAGGCATTGGCATTGAATAGCCAAGAGTCTGGTTTAGAGAGGATGATAAGCCCAAGTCAAGTATCAAGTACAAATTTCAACTTCCGCCACGAAGCCTTCTTCCCACAAGGTCCCATCGTTGGGAACTTTCTGGTTACACGCTTCGTGGGATTTCTAGTCATCTCAAATTGAGGCATTTCTGTACGTTCGTCGAGGTGCCAAGGTCTTATAAATCCCCACGATGGTCGCTTTTCAACGTTATCGCAACTGACTCACAAAGCCATTTGTTTGTAAAAACCATCCTCTCTCGACGTTGCTTTGATCTAAGGGAAATAATCTTCTGAGGTCTTACGGGAGGTTTCGATTACATTTCACCGAATCTCAGATGCCTGGCTTATTTGCAATCAAGCGCTAATGCTTAGATGTGGAGCCGGATATCTGGCGCACGCAGAGATTGTGCTATAAATTCATTCTTTCGTACAATAAGCTCTGCGCCTATTGGAAAGTCAAATTGGACAACATCATTCTTACCCATGTCTCCGGATCCGGGTTCACACAGCTTAGTTCCCCGTGTAGAATGGCACGGTGGCATCTCTTATTTAGGCGTCACTTCTTCCTCCATTTGCTGCGCGTCATGTGGGAACCTCCAACTGGGTTCAAGTGTGACTTTGGACGCCTGTTTCTGAGCTAAACCAAGAGCTGTGGTCCAACGGTTCCAGTACTAGAATTTCAAAAATTTGAAAACCCATAATTATGGACCGGACTTAGGTTCTGTGAAGGTACAGAGCTCTCGTAGTGTCACAATCTTCTTTCAAGCACACATATAATTATCAATGGGTCGAGATATGCCTTATTTGTCGACAGTCTGGGGTCACGCTGAGTTTTCGAAATATGAAGTCGAGGTTTGCTCAAGTCCATGGATGTTATCTGAAATCATTCTCCAAGTCAGACAGTTTGCTTGTCGTGATGACTGCCTGAAGTCGCGCGCGGTGATGTGGGTTAGACGATTGATGAAAAATGGATTGGACGTCGTAAAGATCTCTCGAAGAACTTGTAATTCACCCGGTATGACCTGTCCCTCGGCGACTCCGTGTAGCGGGAGTACCTGAAAAAGCCGTACTAGTTCCAAAGGCACTAAAAATCACTTTGAAGTCTCTGTTTCATCCGCTGTTGAAAGTTGATAGAGTGGTTCAATATTGTGCCAAGCGGGCAGGCTTCTGTTTTTGGGCGGGGTTACACCGGGGTAATCTTTAGGACACGAAACAGCATACTAAATTAGGCTTTTCTTTCAGCTTCTGTATGGTCACGGTGACTCGCCCGCGCATTCAAGATTTGATAATTCCATTTCCAGATATTATAATGGACCTTACAGTCGAGACAGAAAAGGCGATAATCTCGAACGGCGAGACTCAGGCTCCACATGAGGAACAGGCTGAGGACGGCTCGATCACGTGTGTCAAAAAATTGCCAAGTGGCCTGATCCTGAACTTCAAGTAGGAAACATGAAAACCGATGATGATGGAAAGCCATTTCTCTCTCTCCATCATCCCTTACGCCAGAGAAGCGTCAGCCCGAGTGTGCAGCGTCTGTCCTCGGTTGCGAAGTCATTATAACTATGGATATCGTGCTCCACATTGCAGATGAGCTTATCCTTGACAAACTCTGGGCTCAGGTCGTCCCATTGTCCGCTTTCGCCAACCAATCTTCACTCAACAACACTTTTGCAATGCCTGTTGGAAATGCCGCATCTACTTGGTCACAGATAGTAATGCACTTGCCGCATCCACCTATACCCGCGGACATCGCGTCACTATTCTCAGCCGCTGCCTCTTCTAGTTCGATGCCACAAATTTCCGCGTGGCCCAGAGACTACGTCCCACGACAGCTCGTTTCACTATGTGCAATTACTCTCATCGGCATCCACGTTCTGTATTTCCTCTTCGCCTGGCTCTCATATACCTTCATATTTAACCACGAAATGATGCGTCATCCCCGGTTCTTGAAGGACCAGATTAAACTTGAAATTCAATGCAGCTTGCGCGCATTTCCTGTAATGATGCTGTTGACACTTCCGTGGTTCCAGGCAGAGGTGATGGGGTATTCAAAACTCTATGACGGGCTGGACACCTATGGCTACTTCTATCTTGTTGCATCAGCGCCATTGTGGGTATTTTCATCCTATTTCGTCCGCAATAAGCTGAGATGGCACTATAGATTCTTGCTTTTCACCGACTACTGTATCTATTGGATCCACCGGTGGCTTCATCTACCCATATTTTACAAGACGTTACACAAACCACATCACAAGTGGCTCAGTACGTTCCACCAGCCTTTCTTGGAGCTGCAACTAAAGGAGGCTTGCAGTTCCTACACCGTTCGCTTCTCATGCCTTCCATCCTGTTGATGGTTACCTGCAATCCGTGCCGTACCACCTTTTCGTCTTCCTCTTTCCTCTTCATCGGGTTATGTACCTCGTTCTCTTCGTTCTCGTCAACTTCTGGAGCATATTCGTACGCTTTTTTTCATTTAGTTAATACGCCTAACTAATTGACTACTCGTAAGATCCATGACTCTGATATGGTTACCGGCCATGCATTGGAGAAAATTATCAACGGCCCTGCGCACCATACGCTGCATCACTTATACTTCAGTGTCAACTATGGCCAGGTACGTCACCCTTTCGATAAAGTCAACGTAAACCGTCCAACTTCCTTGTCTCTTCAGTACTTTACATGGGCAGACCGTTTCGGAAACTCGTACCGGCAGCCTGAATCATCTTTGGACCCTTTACTCGAGGTTCAAGCGCTTGATGCCGCCAAAAAACAATAGACAACGATTCAGGGGAATCCGTATATTTAAATATCTATCTAATCTACACTACAGGCCTCTGTTGCAGTAGTGGCTTGTACTCATCATACCTCTTGACATCATGCTTGCATATACTTACATGATTTGGAATGAGATCCTTGCAGAACGCTTGCCGGGAGGGTCGGATACGACAGTCTTATTATATTTCACTATATGGCGCGCAATTTTTACATACCTTGGACCTCAATCTCAATCTTTTGAATGGAACTGTTACTACGTAGGAAACAGGCATTTAATCAACTGATGGGTATGCACCTTGCGTGTCTTAGATTCCATTGAAAGTCGCACTATAAGGCTTTAATTCGGAAAAAGATCATCAAAAGACTGCTTCTTGGCTTCCAATCAACTGATCATCTGATTTGTGGTCGCAAAATGGATTTTTTTCTGGAACATGCACAGCTTTGGTGTCTGATTGCTCTGAAAAGGAGCCAAGGAAAGAGCTACCCAGAGAACTGCTGTTCAGACTTTGAAGAAGCTTGACACAGGCCTACTAGTAGCGATGGTGGACCCGTGTATCCTGTACGTATTGACAAGAAGCATGGTCCTTGTACCCTAGAACACGATGATCATATGCTTTGGAACAAAAACCGTGACGAAATGGTAGATCATTTTCGGCAATTCCTATTTGTGGTACGATCCTGCAAGTGGGAACCAAGGATATTGGCCAGCGCATATCTAGATGATCCATACAAATCTCCAATATTGTGTGTCGATTAAGAAATAATGCAGAACTCCTACACTGATCCGGGAAACGAAAGGGATCAAGTGTACTGTCCACTTCAAGACTAACTCCTTCAAGCAGTGTCTCAAAATGCAACTATAAAGTGGCCGGTTTATCTGTCAGTGTCTATTGATCCTCTTGATGCATCTCTTACCTCTGGCTTACAGAGAAACGATGTTTTCCATCGTGGCAGCCTCTGTCGTATGTACCACTGATACTCGCTCAAGCGCTCAACACTCATTGACCCGATTCACTTCCGCCTTAGCTCACTCATCTGATTTTCAAGCGAACAGAGACCCATAATCCAATACACCTCGTCGCCCTTCTTCTGGGAATTCCAGCTCTTCTCACATCTCTTGTTGCACGCCATTCCACTTCAATTTCAAGCGCTGCATTCATTGCGTTCACAACGTTCTGGGCCGCACTAAGCGCGTCGATAGTGCTTTATCGCCTGTCTCCTTTCCATCCACTCGCAAATTATCCAGGTCCATTCCTATGTCGCATTTCCAAAATGTACATGGCACTGCTTTCGCGCAGAGGGAAACAGCATACCTATTACCTGCAACTGCACGAGCAGTACGGAGATGTTGTCCGCGTCGGTAAGTTATCATGATCCCCGGATGCGCCCCATCAATGCGCTTTTGATATCGGCCACCTCGTCCCCGCCCCTGACCCCGAATAACGTGGCCTGTTTTTACGTAGGTCCCAATGAACTGTCGATCCGCGATGTGGGTGCCATCATGCCAATGATGGGTCCCCAGGGATTACCAAAAGGGCCATGTCAGTTACCTCTGTCCTCTCCACGATACGAAAAATGACGATCCGTAGTCTGGGATGGTCGTGTCCCCGAGGTCGAGACAACGAAACCAATGATCGCATTGCGTGATAAAGTACAACACACGAGACGCAGACGCCCATGGACGCGCGCGTTCAGCACAGTTGCTTTGAAGGGATATGAGAACATGATTACAAACCGGTGTGTACAGTTGGTCGAAGCCGTAGGCCAGCAGAGCGGTGTGGTCGATATGGCGAAATGGATTTCGTACTTCACGTACGTCCCTGTTCTACCCGTTCAGACTGCGATATTCAGGAGATTCCAGATACGATATCATGAACGACTTGGCGTAGGTTTTTTTTTTGACCCGTCGTTTATTACCTTGGACCGGTCTGAACGATGGCATCAGTTTCGGCGGAGGTACAGAAATGATGAAAGAGGGAGATGTCAACGGACTGTGGCATCTCCTCGAAGCTGGACAAATGTAACGAAAATCAAGACATCAAACTTCAAGCTTCAAGATCGCTGACTGATTGCCTTTCAGAAACGCCATCTTCATGAGCCACGTGCCATGGCTAGGGGCCCTCTTCTTGCAGTTTCCTAACTTGGCGAAAGACCTCAAAGCCTTCAGAAATCACGCGAAGAAGTGCGCCATGGCGCGCAAGAAGCGTGGGTCGCCACATAAGGATCTGTTTTACCACCTTGTACGCGTCTTTCCACCCATTAGAGACCATTTGCCCTTGTTAAAAGTATCTAGATTGACGAAGAAGGAATCTTGCCGACTCCTCCGACGGTGTTTGAAGTAGTCAGTGACGGTGCGGGCCCATCGCGCACATTCAAATAGAAAGCTGCTGACGACATCATAGGCGGTCTTGCGATCGTTGCTGGAGCAGATACGACCTCAAGTGCAATCACAAATCTTGTTTATTTGCTACTGGCCAACCCGAGTACCTACAAGCGTCTGCAAATGGAGATTGACGCGTTAGGAGACGATATAATGGACTACGCGAAGCAAGCGCACCTTCCGTATCTCACCGCTGCATTGTACGTTTCCACATATTCGAACTTTCTTTTATCCACCGATCCACTTTGGGTAGGAATGAGAGCCTTCGCCTCTACCCGCCCGTCCTCAGCGGAAGCCAGCGATACGCCGATACCGAAAAGGTCATCGGGCCTTAGTGAGTCTTTCTATGCCTTACGCCTCGGCCTCCTCGTTTGACTATCCCAATCAGCTACGTCCCTGAAGGCACAAGTACCTTCATCCCGTTCTTTTGCCTCCACCGCGACCCCAGGTACTTCTCACCGCTTCCCAACTCGTTCCTCCCCGAACGCTGGCTACCCGCCGACCAACAATCCCTCCTCGAACCAGGGATATTCAAAGATCCCTCATGTACTATCACGAACCAAGCGGCATTTATACCCTTCTCAGTGGGCCCGTCGAACTGCGTAGGGAAGAATCTCGCGTGGATGGAGATGAGGATGTTGATGTGTTTGTTGATGCAGAGGTATGAGATGAGGTTCGAGGAGGGATATGATGTGAAAAAGTGGGATGAGGATATGCATGATTACTTTGTGATGATGAAAGGGAGCTTGCCCATTGTTTTGACGCCCAGGAAGTAAAAAATTACACGCATAACTGGTCATGCCTAGTTTATAAGTAATCATTTAATTGCTTCGTCTCACGAATGTTCAAGGTGGCGCCCTAGAAGACGTTTGAAATGATCCTGATATGAGTTCCAACGAAGTCAGTTTTGTGAAGTAGTTGCTATTGTTATATTGTGAGAAGCGCATTGGAAAATTATCGTGTTGATGATGTAGTCGGGTTGAAGAGGATGGAACGAGCAAGGATTTCAAGGTTGCTGTGTTGGTGTGTTTTCTGATACACATGCACATGTCTTGTCAGAGATCATCCGTTCATGTGGTTGATGAATGAATTTACGAGTGGCGCCGGGATGATGTCCAAACTGCATAGACTTCGCATGGACCGACATCTTCTTGGACGCCATCAAGATGAGTACGAGAAAGTTTTCTGCCTGAAGCGAGTAATGTCAAGTGGGTGAGAAGTTTTTCTTTTTCCCCCGCCCTGGAGGGAAGGTTCAGAACACAGGGAAGAAAAGAGACAACGAAAATCGGCATCGCCACTGGCTTCATTTCTTTCATCGCCATTTCGACTCGATTCCGCATTTTTTTTTGGCATTGCATCTGCAGATCACAATGATGGAGACATGCTCGCTCGAGCCGTCGGTCGCAATCCGAAAAGCCCTTATGATCCCGTCGGCGCCAAGTGAAAACATTGGCTCATCAGAATTTAATCCTAGCACAAATCAGAGTTAAGCGCCGAACCTCGTCCATGCGGTATCGCCCACTTGTGAGTTTATGACAAGTGACTTGTAGAAGGCCGAAGCGAATATACTAGCTGGATCGTTGTTCGTGTATGTGTGTCGTGTCGCTGGCGTTATGTAGCGCTGGGAGAAACTTTGTCCCGCCCGTCCAAGTAGGTATGGAGGCGATGACGATGCGATGTCATTCGTCATGTTTATTGTCGAATAAATCGGACTACCATCAAGTTAAGACACTTATATGGCATTTGGGATAAATATTGTGTGTATAAGTCAGCATTTTCCCGGTGCCACCGGCAGAAAATGTCATTCGCCACTGGGATGCTTCACATGAGCATGGGAACTGTCAAAAAGCTTTCTCCTCGCGTCTTCAAGTTGTGTTTTCGAGCCTGAGCCGAATTTAAGCTTGTTTTCAGTACTTATGTGAGCGCAAAGGATTTTTGAATTACCAAGTCTGTCAACGTACATACATACATTCATAGATCCATGCATTCGTGCCAGCATAATCTATCGAATTATAAACATCACCCTTCTCAGGATGTCCTTAATTTACAGATGGAACCAAAGACTTATTTTAAACTCAATCTCTGACCCCCGAATCGGAACACGTTGCAGCTCTAATGACGAGACTCTTCAAATGTCATAATGGATTAGATACTGTCACTAACAGAGTTAGAGTCAGGAAAAGTCTTTCCTTGCGCATAAGTTGATGGAAGAGCTCCGAATAATAATTCTAATACATAATATGGAGCTGCGTGGACACGTGTTCGCTGATGTTGTCGTGACCATAGCGTCCGCCCTGAGGACGAGTGCACAGGAATCGATGTTGGATAATTGAATAAGTAAGGGCCGAATCATCGATGTGAGGGTAAAAGCTGTGAAGCGTCCGAAATGGAACGGTTGCGGCAACACAAGGACCCTCAGTGAGTATTCAAATGATAGATGCGCTTCACGGAGTCTGAGAGGCTTTCGGAGATAAAGTACCTCAGCGGTAGCTTAAAAAGTACCCTGGATCCATGGGGAAAAGGTACCTATGGCAGTGCAGTGCGACGCGAGGCGAGGAGGGCCTTGAATTTAAAAGACCCGTGATTAGGCATCATTGTGATTTCGATGATGAATGGATATGGGTGTAATGACACAGAGTTGCGGTGCAAGAAAGGAAACTGCCATGGCCACCGGCACAACTACGTCAGTACGTACATATATGTATGCATGGGTAAGATGCATGTCGCCCACTTGAAGGACAGTTCTGTCTTTCCCTCACAGACTAACATGGCGTCCTCGAACATCCCATCCGACACAAGTACGACGAGAACCCTACGAGATTCGGATACTTTTTCTGAGATTGAGACCGAGTCGACGACAGTAGGACACGGGTCGAGGGCAAGTTTCGGGGACAAATTGGAAAAATTGGAGGCGGATGGGTATATTGCAAAACCAGAGATGTCTGTGGGGAGGGAGGAAATTGGATTCGCAAAATCGAGGCGGATATCGTACAACAGCAACGAAACTGCACCCCCGCCTTACACAGAATCACCGTCGTACTCGCTCTCGTTCGCTCGAGCAGGGCGAGGAGATAGATATCATGAACACACTTACGAACACGAACATGAATACGAACATGAACCGCGCACGTTGTCTATGTATCTTTTCTTCCTTGGATTCCGTACGATTTACACGTCTGCGCTGCCAGACAAAACTCTGATAATTTGAACAGTGTGTCCATTATTCTGGATCATAGGCACGTTCACGCTACGACTCCCACATACGGAAACAGAACGGAGACTCGGAGGACGCTTAGATCCATTCCGAATATGGGGTTTATCATCGGAGGAGAAAGCAGAGGCGGAGAGAGAGGTGGAGAGGCTGATAAGGAGATGGGAAGTAGAGTGGAGATGGGGAAAGCGATGTATGTGGGCAACGATTGTATTTGTTGCAGCTGGGTTGGTGGTAGGAATGGCCGTCTGGGGAGGACTCAGTATGCGCAGGAACTAATAAAAATCATTTTGGGGGCACCGTGGATCGAACACGGGACCTTCAGATAAACTCACTTCAGTCTGCTGCTCTCCCAGCTGAGCTATGCCCCCATTTGAAACTGCTTCAGCAGATAGCGTCATGTCTTGGGCAAGCTAAGAAGAGTTAGTTAGCCCTTGTTTCAAGAGGAACAGGAAACGAGATGTGGCAGATCGAACTTCCAGAGACAGGTCTTAGCAGCAATGCAACTGACACCGACATCACGCGCATCCTAGCATCACGCACGATGTAATAAGCTGACACAAATGCAGATAGGCAATGTATGGATTGAAAACCTTGCACAACGTCGCGGAACACTACATATAATAACTTAAAACCACTAGGAGTGACGAGAGAGTCACCCCGCTTCTTAGCTCAGTAGTGTAACTTGCTGGCAGTTAAATATTATTTATTTATTCATTTATTCATGATTATACAATTAAAAATACTAAGAATATGAGCAAACTCTGTAGGTCTTCTGCTACAGTCAAACCTCTGATAACCCATGTACCTCATAACCCATAACCCCTTAAATCCCATGGGTTTGGGCCATCCACCAACTTTGTTTGCAGAGAATTTTAGCAAACCTCTCATACCCCATACCCATGGGTCTTTAGAGGGTCATAACTCATACTTTTCCTAAAATAGATATATAGCCAATGGGTAAATAAATGATATATTATATTGCACATAAAGTTCAGGTATTTCCAAAAATCACATGGAAAGTTATTGAAATTCAATTTTTCAAACTCATATTCTCTATCTCTAGTCCTAGAATGCCTAAAAGCCTTTTCAAAATTCTCAAAGCAGGCATCTCTCGACTCAAATGACAGATAGAAACTTGTAAACAAAAGATTTTTTCACAGCTTTTAAGGAAGGAAAAGATTTTGAGTACTGATGTGTCATAGCTAGACAATAATGCTAATCTGGTTGTTAAAGAAGAGATTGTAGAGCTTCTTGACAAGGCTTTGGACTATGAACATGGACTTGCTTGATTAAATTCCAACCAGAAGAGTGTAGTAAAGCAGCTTACAGAGCTTGGAGGAGGGTCAATAACAGCTGTTAGTATGAAAAAGAAGTGCTGTAAGAGTGTTGTTATTTGAATAATCTTTGAAGTTTCTCACCAAGCATTGACAAAACCTGAGAATCAGAATGTCAAACCACATGGAAAGAAAAAGAAGAAAGATTTTGTCTTCACTGAAAAGGATCAAGATTCTGAATTGACATCACTCAAACCAGTTGAGTCAAACTAAAACTGCAGCATATTGAAACAAAACATATCCTAATCTTTGCTTGAAACAACTACTGATTTCAGACTGGCTTAAAAATGAAGATAAGTATTAGAAGCAATATGCCAAAGCATTGGCAAGGAGACAGCCTGGGAATGTGTAACCTGAGGTTATGGGCTAGAACTATCTTGTGTGTTCCACACAGTGCTAAATCAGACCGCAGTATCGGATTTGACTAGAACTAGAGTGAATACAAGATGTTAAGATTACATAATACTCTACTGAATGATTATAGCGTCGTTGACGCTGGTAACAAGTGTGAGTCCATTACATACCCCCCAATGAGACCAAATACTCGGTCTTAGGAAGGGAGGTGGAGTGAAATGCAAGGTGCATGATAGTGCAAGCAACAAAGTAACACGCGTATCGTGTTGCTGCAAAACGTTAGCATTATTCACACAGTAGGTGTGTCATCTAGACACAATAGCAGGCAGTCTCTTATCAGATGGGTGTGCATGGGACATCAGCGGTGACAAGGTATAATTAAGTAAAAAAAAAATAAACAAAATAGATTGACCCCTCCTCTGGGTCCGCTGTATCTACACACTACTCTGGAGTGCATATCAGCTGAAAGGTTTCGAGTGGAGTACTTGGAAGTACCTACACAATAAAAAACATGGGTCTAGGACCTGGATGTTGATGCTCCCGCAACCGTGCCCGTCTCAGTAACCATTGACTCCTCCTCCAGTGCGACGTTAATCGCGGGAGGGGGAGGCACCGATTCTGTCCTTGGTGGGGTTATAGGCCCCTCAACTGCAGGCGTGTCTACCACCATAGACTCTGTTAGTGCGATGTTAATCGCTGAAGCAATGGTGGGTAGCGTACCATGCGCTGCCGTGCATTTTAGAAGATTGACCTGGTTTGGGTCCATGCCAATCAGATAGTAGAGGCCATTGGCCTCAGGATTTTCCAGGAGATTGCTCTCCTTGTGGTGCTTGAACATAAGACGATAGTGGTCATCTTCGGTCATCTCCTGCCATCCATCCCATTGCGGGATTGCGGCCGGGGTGCCATACTTGGAAAGGTGCTCCATGCGCTCATCGTTGACCTGTTTGAAGATGTCTATGGACATTGTGGGGGAATGGAACTGCTGTTCCAGGAAGACTACGCCATAAGTGTAGGCGTAGTCTACTCATTCCAGCGGAATCCAGTTGTGCAGAAGGACGCGTAACACGTCATTGTCAGAAAAGTTCCGTGTCTAGTCGTCAGGCACATGAACTTGGTGAATTTCGAGCTTTGGCCCAAGCTGGGGCTCAAATGGTTGCTCAGGGAACATGGCATCATATAAGGCAATCACCTCTCGATACAGCCCTGGATGGGCCACGACAAGGGTCATGCGCTGTACAATCACAGGCTTGGCTGCGCTGTTAGCGCATAGAGCTTGACGTAAGGCGAACCTGAAGAGGGTCTGCCAATGCATGCGGTAGGCGTGATCCACCACGATGCCCTGATACATATTCTCCAGCCCAGGTTGACCAAAGACCAGCGCGTACTGCGCTAGCTGGTCTAAGTTGAACGGTGTGGCTGGATCTTAAGCACACTGATAGGACCCTATACAGGTTAGGCGCATCAACGGCAGGCTCAGCACCGGCTCCGGAAACCTTGCCGCACTCGTTCCGAACTTAGCGCACGCGTTCTACCCATTTTAAGCCATTCCCGACGGCCGCGCACAGCAAGAAGCAGATCCAATCAATGATAGCGCCGACGGCAGCAGGAATGACAACTGACAGATGGCATCAGTCACTGACGACAGCGCTTAGCGAGAAGCTTGATGATCTATCAAAAACTGACGGACAGCTTGGCATTTGACCTTGGCGTCTGACACCGCTTACCGTCTCAATTTGGCGCCCAACGTCGCTTAGGTGTTCTGACAGACAGAAGGGTGATGGATTGATGGTTTAGTACCGCGATCTGCCGCCTGGTGGCGCCAAGGGTCCTCAAAGGACGGTAGGGATCGGAAACCGTTGGAGCTACCCCTATGAAATTTTCCAGTTTACCGCACTTTGGCGATGGTTGGTCACTGGCGACGGTGAACTCCTTGTAGTATATAAAGTACTTACCGACTTGTACATACATCATCAGACGAATAGACCAGAGTTTCCTGCTCCCACTTCTTCAGTCCCCTTTACGCTCCAGAGCTCATTTACGGTCGGCAACGTCGAACTCGTCGGCAGTTGCAGACTCTCGCCAACTTTCGACACCTTTGCGCCTTGCAACTACGGCAGGCATTATCGACGCTTAGAACTTCGCTAAGCTTACCGTGCTCTTGCCGCTTACCTTTGCTGTGTTCACTTACCGCATTTTCCTTAGGCGCTTTACCTTAGCACTTGACACTTGCCGACTCCGTTACCGACTTTTACCCCTTTTTCACAGACGCGTTCTCTGGGACCTGCCCGGGACTCCTCACCACACTTTAAGCGTGCCCAACGCACACTCTTGGTACGGTAACACTCTAGTTACATTTGTTACTGACCAAACTTTGGGCGTCATCAACACATTATGCGCAGCGCCGTGGAACCATCATCTTTTGTGCGCAAAAGCGCCCTGGGATGTGTCATCGCTCAACAAGAGCGAGGTTGTCAGGGCCCTGCATTGGGTTGACGAGGTCCTGGTACTGAGGCTCCTTCATCAGGAGCTGCATGGTACGGTCATGCAGAGCCTCAACTGTTTGCTGTGCAAACATCTGAAGCTCTGTGATCAACATATATGTGACAATTCTATTGCAACACAGAACATGAACATTCTTATAATATTTGTAGAGCCGGTCCAGCTCTAGCAAAGTGCGGGGAAGACCATGTGGGGCATGCTTGTACACAATCATACCTGGGATGTGGGCATGCTGGCCAGAGGAATACTCATATGACGCCGCTCTATTGGCATCAGCTCCCATCAGCACCGTATTCGTGGCATACAAATAATAGGTGCAATGGCTGAGTGCTCCTCTAAAGCACAAATTCATTCGCTTGATATCGAGCGGCCCCCACACCTTCACCCCCAAGCCATTGGGGATCCTCCCCGAGAACTCATCCTTGGCCCTATACTTCAGGGCCTGTAGCTCCTTGGCGTGGTTTGCCTTCTTTTTTGCGATGCGCTTATTGCGCAATACTTGTTGGAATCGGTCCGCTGCTGATTCCCCCTCCTCTCTGTCCTCCTCCTGCTCCGAGCTCGACTCTCCATAGTCGCTCTCGTCAGACAAGGATGCTACTGGTGCTTTGCCTTTTCCAGGCATGGGTTTTCCTCTCGAGGTCGCCACCAGACCATCATATTGCTCCAGTGTGTGGGGGTCTGGGGTCAAGGCAACCACAGGGTAGTGTTCTGGCAGGGCCAGTACAAATACCAGCAGCATGAAGAGCATCTGGTGATGATGCCCAAAGTTTGGTCAGTAACAAATATAGTTGTAGTGTTACCGTACCAAAAAGCTTGCGTTGGGCACGCTATAAGTGATGTGAGGAGTCCTGGGCAGGTCCCAGAGAACGCGCCTATGAAAATGGAGAAAAGTTGGTAAGGGGGTCGGCAAGTGTAAAGCGCTAAGGTAAAGCGTCTATGAAGGGAGCGGTAAGCAAACACGGCAATGTCAACGGCAAGAACACAGTAAGCTTAGCGAAGTCTAAGCATTGTAAATGCCTGCTGTAGATGCAAGGCGCAAATAAGTCAAAGGCTAGCAATGAAGTCTGCAACTGCCGACGAGCTCAACGTTGCTGACCGTAAATGAGATCTCGAGCGTAAGGGAGGCTGACAAAAGGGAAGCAGGAAACTCTGGTCTATTGTTTTCTGTGTGTATGTACAAGTCGGTAAGTACTTTATATACTACAGGGAGTTCACCGTTGCCAGTGACCAACCATTGCCAAAGTGCGGTAAACTAGAAAATTTCATAGGGGTATCTTCAACGGTTTCAGATCCCTACCATCCATTCAAGAACCTTAGCGACGCCAGGCGACAGATTGCGAAGCTCAACCATCAATTCATCACCCTTCTGTCTGTCCAAAATGCTTAGCGATGTCAGGTGCCAGATTGAGGCGCTAAGCGGTGTCAGACGCCAAAGTCAAACGCCAAGCTGTCCGTCAGTTTTTGATAGATCATCAGGCTTCTCGCTAAGCGCTGTCATCAGTGACTGATGCCATCTGTCAGTTGTCATTCTGTCTGCTGTTGGCGCTATCATTGATCGGATCTGCTTCTTGCCGTGCACGGCTGTCAAATATTGCCAAAATTGGTTAGTTAGCGCGTGCTAAGGTATCCCGGACCTGTGCCATGTTGCTGTAGCCTGCCGTTGATGCGCTGATCCTGTATGGGGTCCTATCACTGGACTTCTCCTACTCATGCGGGAATGCCAGCAGGGAAGATTATAACCTCCAATTTGGAGGCATTGAGGGGCAGCTTGCAGCTGCGATGCTGATGAGACAGCCCCAACTTGGTCAGGGCAGATGATTCTAATTGTGGCTGAGCCACTGGAGGGGCAGGCACATTTCGCGCCAGAGTTCTCCCTCCAGGCTCAGCGTGAGGGACAACAGTAACGGGCACTCTTGGTGCCACAGCGATGGGTTTGGGCCCCATAGGTGGAGCCCGAGATGATGCGGATTTCCGCTGACCCAGAGACAGCCCTGCCAAGGGCTCACTGACTGCAGTCAGTGACTCCGGGGGGGCCTGATGGGCTGGGGCAGGCAACCGCGATGACAATGCAATGGGCTGAGCAGGCAGCTCAGGGCGTGCAGATTGCGCAGCCATTGGCATCCTGGCCTGTGGAGGGTCGACCGCTCGAGTGGGCTGATACTTGGCCCTCTTGACTTCAGCGGTCGGTTCCTCAAAAGACAACACTTTGCACTTAGACACGCATTTGATCTGCTCCAGTGCTGCTATGCGCTGCCTTTTCATCAGCTCGATCTGATTGAGCAAGCCCTCCATCACCATTACGGCCAAACTATCCTGTAGGAAGGATGCAGTTGCAGAGACTGGCTGTCCCGCTGCTTTCAACCTACTCAGGAGTGCGTCTGACACCGACAACTCCTGTGCTTGTGGCGCAGGTTCAACATATGATTTGACCATGGGCCGATGCACCCATGGTACTGATGGTGGCCCCGTCACCACACCCACATACGTTGGTCTTGATGCACCCGAGCACAATGACGGTTCCTGGTAGTAGCGCTCATGGCACATGCTGTCCTCCAGGCGCTCATAGCGCCCTTCGTTGTCAATGTCCATCTCCTGCGAATGATATGGGGTTTGATACGGAAGTGGCTTCTCGCAGCCTGAGTAGGCCACGCCCACTGACTGATACTGGCTCACCGCCGGATATGGCGGCTGCCTCTGGTGGCTAATAGATATATTTGGGGGTCTCCCCCCTCCACTAGAGCCTTGCAGGCTCTGATCATTCTTTTGCGGCCTCCAATAGGCCATTTTGAAACAACACGTCAGCTACGTGTACTGGGACTGAGGAAAGAGAAAAAAAAAAAACAATCTCCCAACTCCGCTAGTGGTGTAAACAACCACACATACACGCCACCCAGTCAATCACCGGCTATCAAAGTGGACTTTGTCCACCTTCCACTATCCTACACATGTTATGCGTGTTTTGCTAGTTGTTGAGGGCATTTCACGCCCTGCAACTCTAGGTACCTGTCCATCGCTGCAAGGTCTTTGCAGTTCACTAGCGGTTCCCAGGTTGTATCACCTAAGCTCCACCTTACCTCGAATTTGAGGTTTCCCTTTGTCCACCTATGACCTATGATGTCATCCACAAACCATTCCTGGTCATTACCAGTTCCAAAGTCATACAGCTCCGAAGTTGCGCGATTAGGAAAGAGCGCATCACTACTGGCCTTATACGGTCACAACAGCGACACATGAAACTTGAGAACTATCCTGCGTGCTTGCAGCGCATGGGGTAGCTCCAGCACGTAGTTAGACGTGCTCGGCTCGGTCTCAAGGACCCTATATGGTCCAATCCACTTCGGACACAGCTTACTCACCCTGCCTTTTGGCAGGTTCAAGTTCTTTGTTGAGAGGTACACTAGGTTCCCTTTTTCGATGTCCAGCTCATCACGTCTGCGATTATTTGCATGTTTGGTCTGCCATACGTGCAATTCTATAATTGCATCATGGGCATTGGCCAAGTTCCCTAGCGCATTGCGTGCAAACTGCTTTACCCCCACATGAATAGCTTCGTCAGTACGAAGTTCACGAATCATGGATGGCATGTAGCCATTGTTGAGTTCAAAGGGTGAATACCCTGTGGTTTCTGATATGCTCGCGTTTATCACGAATTCCACGAGTGGACATCTATCCACCCAGTCCTTCTGATCAGGACGTACGACCGCTTGCAGTATTTGCACAATATTTCTATTCTTGCGTTCTGTTTGACCATCCGTTTGCGGATGAAACAACGTAGACATGAGCAACTTTGCTCCGAGCAGTTTGTGCAGCTCCTTCTACTATTTGGAAGTGAACTTAGCATCTTGATTGCTTACAATCGAACTTGGCAATCCATGGAGGTGCACTATCTCCTTGAGATAGATCCACAACAAATCCGACGCTGTCATGGTGGTTCTCACCGGAATGAGATGGACCATACTGGTCATTCTGCAGATCACTACCCAGAGGTAGTTAAACCCGTCATGGTGGTTCTCACCGGAATGAGATGGACCATACTGGTCATTCTGCAGATCACTACCCAGAGGTAGTTAAACCCTTTTGACTCAGGAAACGGACCTACAGTGGCTCAAAAAACTGTCCCAATGTTTCATACTTTTTGAAAGATGACATTGGCATGAAGGATGGGAAGTATGTAAAATCCTGGTTAAATCATGTAAAATACTATGGCATCGTAGCTACAAAATGAATCTAAGTTTATGTAATCAAGATCAAAACTGATGGAGCAATAGCCATTTTAAAATATTCACTCATTGGGACAGTTTTTTGAGCATCTCTAATTTTAGTATCTAGTACTTTGTATGTCCTCTATTTGCTTTGATAACTGCTTGAATCCTTCTAGGCATGCTTTCTATTAGTCTTTGGCATACCTCTGGTGGTATTTCATCCCACTCCTTTGCAACCCTCTCCCATAATTCATGCACACCATAAGGAGGTGTTTCATACTGCCTAAGTTGCTCTTTGAGGTACTCCTAGAGATGTTCAATAGGGTTGAGATCAGGGGATTGGGCTGGCCACCAAAGGACATTAAAGTTGCTGTCCTCAAACCACTTGTCAGCCCTCTTGGAGTTGTGTTTGGAGTTATTGTAAGGGTGTGTCAATACACCTTAGTTAAAGCCCAGGGTTATGCCTAAGCCCCTATTGACTGGAGCTAGAATGGTACTAGTTGACAAGAAAAAGCAAGTAGTAACACGGGACTATGGTGTAATGGTAACATGCAATGCAGGTTCAAGCCCTGCTAGTTCCAGTTTTCCTGAGGTTGTCGGTTCAATCCTCTGGAAGTGTCCAATTGACGCACTCAGTAGAGGTCTTTACCGAATAAGTCGGGAGGAACCACAGGAGGGCCGCATGTGCCTGTCCCGGCTTCCGACACGTGTATAAAAGTGAAGTGATAGTACAAAATTCTTCGCCGCCTACCGCTAACACCCTATACTATGAGTGCAACGATGAAAGAGGCGGCGCAGACATTTTTTTTTTTTTTTTCGTGAATAATATAATTTTTTTTTTTTTTTAATCTTTATTTATTTTTCTTTATCTTCGTGAATAATTTTTAATTTTTTAATTTTTTTTTAATTTTGTAAATTTTTTAATTTTTTAATTTTTCACTTCTATTCATGCACTGGTGGTGCAAGAGGCCATCGCGTGTATAACGATGGGATTTTTCTGAATGTAACGTTGAAAAGCTTTTGATGACCACCTTCCAGCTGCCTGGATCAGATGGGGGGCTACTCCTGTTTCTGCTAAGAAAGTGGCACCGCCTGCTCGCATGGATTGGCCGGCGATTGAGGCGGAAAAGAAGTGCCTGAGCCGTGTTATGAAGAAACTTCGCGTGGGTGGCTGCCCAGCGTCAGTAAGCCAGAGCTCTCTGCGCAGGGGGAATTTCCTGTTTTGGCGGTGCAAATACAGTGTGAAAAACTTGTGCGGGTCTGCTGGATGATTGGGTTTTGAGAATAACGACCTTATTTCCTTCGAAGTAAGTATCCGTTTTCTGTGTTGGCAGCACAAATTCGAAGCGAGTGGTGAAAATGCGAACAGATAAGTATTTCACAATCTTCCGATTGTTTCTAAGGAGGGGGTTATCCGGCTGGCACAACTCGCCCAACCTCAGTAGACCGTAGAAGCCCATGAGAAGGAGTGCAACAAAAAGAAGATCATCATAGATGGAGAGGTTTGCCGCATTGATGACTTGGAGTAAATGATCGCGTGACAATGGTAATTTTCTGTTGACAGGTGAAGACCTCATACACATGCAGCCAGCAAGTGTATTTCGGACTAAGCTTGACCGACGTATTTCTCGTATCTGAGGGTAGTACACTTCTAGCTGGCTGCAAATACCTGTGAGGTATGTTCGGACGGATCGAGGTTCGATGTGATGAGACATGAAAACAATGTAAAAGGATAAAGTGTCTTGTGTTGGTTCTATCTCCATATTGTGGAGACAAACAAAGTTCAAGTATGAGTTAAGAGCTGAATAGTACGAAAGATAAGTGCTGGAGTCAACAAACATTCCTAGAGCGAGAGACCGTTCTCGAATGAGTCTCTCTCGAGACCAGGCAACCCTCTGTGGTTGCCTGGCCCTTATTGGGGAGGGGATCATTTTTTGAATGCCCCCAGCAATTCATGAGGGGGTTGGAATGGCTCTATCATGAGCGAAGGGAACAAAGCCTTAGCTTCTTCGAAACGTCTCCTTGAGATCAGATTGGCGACCTCATTTTCATGTCCTGGGATGAACAAGACCTTTAACTCATGTCCGTTATTCAGGAGTTGATCTACAGTGGCTGTTAACAAATGGTTGTAACTCGGAAGTGCGTGGAGACTGTTGAAAATGGCGACAGTGTTCGCATTGTCCGTGTATATTAGGACCCGTAATGGATGTGAAGCCGTAGAAACGGTCAGGATAAAAGCGGAGGCCACTGTCAAGGCCTCAAGAAAGAAGATTAAATTGTTAGGCAAGTCAGTTGGTGTGTCAGCAAAAAATGCAGAGCGTGTATGAGGATACCAGAAACCTAAACCAGTGAGACATGCGTCCGACTCAATTACGACGTCAGCCTCTTTTTCTCCCCAGGCTACAGACTTTAAAATCCTCGAGCCGCTGGAGCGCTCCATGTGCTGCGCTCCCCAAAGCAAATCAGAACGAATCGCCTTGTTCGACCATATGCGTGCGTGTGGGAAGTCGCCGACTTTCTTGATCTTCGCGTACACATTAGACAGACAAGGGGCCAACAACGGAAAGACATTCAACCCCCAAGTAACCCAACCTGCTAGCCTCTGCCAACCTCGTTTGGTAAAATATTTTGATTTTCCTTTTGGAGAGTCTGCAAAGCGTCTCATTTCATTTATAAGATCTTCCTTCGCTCCATCGAGCAGAGTCATTGTCATGGCGTTTGGGTCAACAAAGATTCCGATGATGACCAACGGAGCTCCAAAAACTTGCTTTTTCTGTTTGTGCGGTATTCCAAGGTCATCCCATAACTGTAGCAGCTTGCATTGATCGGTAGGAAAAGATTGATTATAAGGCTCGTAATAGGAGAAGTCTCCATAGGTGCTGATTCCGAAGCTATCGTCGTTAAAAACCAAAGGTTGTTGAACACCCTTTACATGCTCAGCTATCCAGGTGATGAGACTATTCACAGACCTCCAGCAGTAAAGGGAGGCTCTCCCTCCAAAACAGTTGCATCTGTCCACATGCCGGTTCCCATCAATCGTCACCACTTGCTTCAATTGCCACAGCTTGTGCATGGGAATCAGTCGGTATGCTTCCGCAACATCCGACTTCCACAGGACAAGCTGACGGTTAGAATGTTCTCTAATTGATAGCAAGTTGCGACCCAAGTGGGTGAGGTTATTGAGCGGAAATCCCGCTATACTCTCATAAGGCACCATAGAATTAAGTGAATAAGTTCCAGCGGTTAAATCGGTGACTAAACAAAAGTCTTCTGAATGGGGTTTTGGGACAGTGTAAATCAGCGAGCTAGTCATTGAGGGATACAAAAGAGTGCCAAATGAGGTAGAAAATCTATCTTTGTCAATTTCCACATTGTGCTGAGTCCTCAAGAAGTCTGCTTTGGCAGAATCTTTGGGGGGGTCAGTGGACATGTCACATATAGAGGGATATGTATCTGGGTGTGTGTCGGCAAAAGGCCAAAACCCTTCCCGCAGACTCTTGATCACTGACGCCACAAAAGGTCTGTTGGGGTGATTCTCAAGTAATGATTCAAAAAGGTTTACGTTGATTGGAGTAACGATTTTAAACAGGTCAGGATTCCTTTTAAGAGTTTGAAGCAAGCATGGGTTACGTTGTTCATTTTCAGGTGGTTCTGGCAGAGGCTTTGCTGTTTCCGACCAGCTAGACGTTGTCAACGAGGAGTCGATTTGATCGTCATTAAAGTAGAAACAAAGGTACTTTAGTTTGTAATCTTTGACAGCTTCAATTCTTGCATGTCTCAGTGCACGTGTGTGCAGGGTAGTTTCCGCCGCAGTTTCTGCATTGGTGGTTCCAGTGGCAACTGTTGGAGTCAAATGGGCAGCCTTTTGCACTATTCCAGCGGCGACAGAGTGCTCCCCTTCCAAAGGATCCCTGACCTGGACGGTTCGATCCTTGGATAAACGGTTTTTTCCCTCTGTAATTGATACCATCGACGTTGAGTGTGGAGACTCTGAGATTGACGAACTCATTCTGATTGGTGAGTAAGAGTCTCGTCCCTCCTCCAACTCTTGTTCTGACTGCTTTGTCGTAAGCAATAACTTTGCCATGGGCGCTTTCGTGTTTGGCCGCAAAGAGGTCAAGGATTTGGGAGACGTAGGTTTGAAATTCGAGATCTCGGTCCGGAAAAGTGAAACGGAGGGCTTTGGCATAGATGTTGGCGGCAACGAGCCACTGGCCACTTGTTTGAACCTTTTGGACTGGAGCGCTGACTCCAAACACGATCTCATGCTGTCCGAGACGCCCTCGATTCTCTCGAGGACCTCCCAAATGTCCGACAGAGCTATATATTGTGTCGAAGCAGACCACCTCACCTCTAAGGAGTTTATCCCATTCAGACAAGGGGAAATCAGTCGGAGCTGTTTGGGAGGTGAGGATGCTTCTTTTAGCCTCGGTAACGTTGAGCATGTATCGCAGGAGCAGCTCTTGGTTTCTGCTGCATCTAGGGTCACCGAGTTCTCTGGCTTCCAGTTCACGTTTAAACCAGGGGAAATCCTTTTCAACTGATCTTTGCTTTTTGTTAAGGGGTTCATCATCCTCACTAGAAGACTCGGAGTCTTCTTGCACTGGGTTGGTGATGATACGCTCTCGTGTGGTAGGATTTCTATGGTCTCGGTGATGCACCAATCGGGCGTATTCCTCAGTGAGTCTGTCAACGGATCGAGGTGACAGAGATCTATCTCTGGGTAATTCAGATGCAGCCCTTCTCTCTCTAACGTATCCGTTAGGATTCTCGCCTTGCACTTGGATACTTCCTGATGCAACTGCGGGGAGTCTTGCTCTTTTAATATCCGATCTCTCTCCAGGTCTAGCAAAACTTTCCAAAATTTCACGCCGTTTTGCTCGTCGTTTGTACGCTTTCTCTTTCCTCTCGATGTCATCAATGAGAGCGAGGTAGCTGCTGATGGTGTCCTGTCTTGCTTCAGGTGGCACTCCGGACACATTTGCAGTGCTGACAATGGAAGTGATGGTGACTGGTCTGGACTTTTTACCTCTTTGAAAGGCTTCAATATGGTCCTCGAGCTGCGCAATGATGGCGCGTTCAGAGGTGTGTGGCTCTTCAGAAGGGGGGTCATTGTTTGCTGATCTTCCATCTCGAACTCCATGCTCGACTGTTCCGGGCTCATCTCTTGAAACAGGTGGTTGGGCTGACTGGTTTCCCAAGGTGGGTCCAGCCGACTCAGTAAACTGCGAGACATGGGAATTCATGTAACTTTTGAGTGTAACGATGTCGTAGACTTTGGTAGCTATGCAGAAATATGTTTCAATAATACCTGGAGAGTGGTCCACTCGCACCCTCTCTCAGGTAGATTCACGTGACCTCGCAGGTATGCTCATATTGGTCGCATAAAAACTACAGTTTTGATTGCCATACTCTCTCAGGTAGATTCACGTGACCTCGCAGGTATGCTCATATTGGTCGCATAAAAACTACAGTTTTGATTGCCATACATTTGGTGGAACTACAGTGGCTGTGCTAGCATTGTATGTTCGCGACCAAGCCTGTGTCATGATCTAGGTTGATCTGCTGACATAAGGTGGCCTTTACCCTGGGACCTATAAGTCATGAAATACCAGATGCATGGTCTGTGATCAGGATAAGGTACAAGGAGGGCGCACTTGGGATCCTGAGACTTGCCGGAACAAGTCTAGAGGGGAGAGTGTAAGGGTGTGTCAATACACCTTAGTTAAAGCCCGGGGTTATGCCTAAGCCCCTATTGACTGGAGCTAGAATGGTACTAGTTGACAAAAAAAAGCAAGTAGTAACACGGGACTATGGTGTAATGGTAACATGCGATGCGGGTTCAAGCCCTGCTAGTTCCAGTATTCCTGAGGTTGTCGGTTCAATCCTCTGGAAGTGTTACAGTTATTGTCTTGTTGAAAGTAGTGGGCACCCTCCTCCATCTCCAACTTTTCAAAATTCTCCTTTGCTCCATCATTTAAAATTTCAGAGCACTGCTCTGCATTCATGATCCCCACCACCTCTACAAGCTTTTCTACCTCATTCCAACTCATACAGCCCCATACCATGAGATTATTCCCTCCTCCATGCTTCACAGTAGGTGTAGTTGTTTGGTCTGAAATGTCTTCTTCTTGTAGCTTCCACACATACTGCTTCCCATCTGACCCAATCCTGTTAATCTTTGTCTCATCTGTTCACAACACCCTTTTCCAGTCCTCTATAGTCCAGTTCTGATGCTTCTGAGCCCATTTAAGCTGTAGTTGTCAATGTTTAGCTTTGAGCATAGGAACTTTTCTCTTGGTAGCAGACCAATACCCCTCCTCCTTCAACACATTCCAGACAGTCTTGGAAGAGACAGGGTTGAAAATGATGTTGTTGATAAAATTAGTGGCCTGGACAGCTGTATCAAGTCTTCCAGTTGAGATTTGTCGAATAATAGCCTGTTTATCACATGGAGTAAGCTTAGCAGGACGGCCTCCAGGATTCCAACTCTCTACTAGTCCTCCCAGTAGTAGACTTCCCTAAACCAGTTTGAGCCCCAATCTGACCAGAGAATACCCTTAAGCAAGAAGAGAAGCAACAGTAGAGTGTTGTGCAGAAGGAATAGGTTTCATGATAGTGGTTGAAGGTCAAGATGTGGTTCAACCAGCTTGAACTACTCCCAAATATATCTAAACATGGTCACATGACTTTGTTTATATTCCCACATGCAACCTACTCTTTATTTCTGAGTAAAATAGGGATAAACCTGAAAAATTAAAGATGCTCAAAAAACTGTCCCAATGAGTGAATATTTTAAAATGGCTATTGCTCCATCGGTTTTGATCTTGATTACATAAACCTAAATTCATTTTGTAGCTATGATGCCATAGTATTTTACATGATTTAATCAGGATTTTACATACTTCCCATCCTTCATGCCAATGTCATCTTTCAAAAAGTATGAAACATTGGGACAGTTTTTTGAGCCACTGTATAAAGTCCATCCCAATCGAATCTCAGGGTTTGACCAGTATAGGCGAATAAAGCTTTCCCAGTGGCTTTAATGTTGATACTTTTGACTGTTGACATAGCTCGCATGTCGAGCAGAATTGGCTCATTTCTTTGGCCATTTGCGGCCACCAGTACCAGCATCGCACATAGTCCAGCGTTTTCTGATTTCTGAAGTGGCCTACTACTTTATGGGCCTGGTCCAGGATAGTCGTGATTAATGACCTCTCCCAGGGAATGCAGATGACTTTGGACCCCGTGGGTCTGGTAAGGTAGACGAGCTGTTGCTCCACCCTGAAGCGTGGATGCACTTGGATATTGTTCAGAATTTCTAAGAAGAGATTATCATCCTTGTATCCCTGCTGGATACGTGTGCGGAATTGCGCATTGCCTAAGCCGGCCAGTGCAGGGTTATGGTCCTGTGAGTCCAGCACCTGCTGGAGTGTCATATCAGTACCTCTCGGAAGCACCTCTTGCCTTGTCTCTTCACTTGGCTGAGGGACCTCATGCTCCACCAGCACCTGGGCCTCAATATCACAAGCTTCTTGCTATTTGTGCAATCACTTACTGCGACATGTTTCCTGTGCTTGCATGGCACATAGCTCGACCATATGTTCCTTGATCTCATGGAACCGATGCAGGGGCAAGTCTTCATCCTCTGGGTCAATACGTTTGTCCGCCTGGACATAGTCATGTGCGTCATGGACGTCATCTCAGGTATCACTCTTGAAATATCGAGATAGGCAATCCACGACTTTGTTCAATTCACCTTTTACATAGGTGATGTCGAACTGGTACCGCAACATGTAGTCAATCCAGCGACGTTGTCATGGAAATAGGTGCATCTGAGTCTTGAAAAACTCTAGTGCTTTGTGATCTGTAATAATGTGGATCTTATATCCCATCAATTTATCCTCCCATTTTAGGAGGGCTTCCAGAATTGCGAGTGTTTCTAACTCATGTACAGCATAATTCTGCTGGGCAGCAGTGAATTTACGGGACATAAATTCCGCTGGTCGGCAAGTCTGCCACGTTTTACCTTGGCCAAACATGGCTCCAACCCCAGTCTTTGATGCGTCACATATGAGCCATATGGTGATGACGCCAACTGTGGTTGGGTGCGCTGGACGTATACGCAGTACAACGCCGTCTCCAGCGCCTGGCATACGGGTTTGTGAGGAGTCCCGGCAGGGTCCCGGTGTGCTCGAGCAGAGGTGATAGGGCGATGCGCTAGACGATAGCGCCTCGGGTGCTACCTAGCAAGTGGTAAGCGTCGTAGCTTAGGAGAAGTTATAGAGAAATAAACGAATAGCGCAGCGTAGCGTGCCCGTAGGTGGCACCGTAAACGACGAAGACCTTAGGAGAAGTTATAGAGAAAGAAACGAATAGCGCAGCGTAGCGTGCCCGTAGGTGGCACCGTAAACGACGAAGACAAGATAGACGAAGCTAGCGCCGAACTTGGTGGCAAAGTCAGGCAACGCTAGCGCGATTTGAACGCTAAGTGTAACTGGGTGCTCAAGAGGTTACGATTCGTTGGTATATACATGGCAAGTAGCTAGTTTTTTTATACTATGCGCTACATTATTTCCAAAATAAGTCCATTGACGGCGCTACCGCTTAGCGCCTCCCTTCGTGACTGTAGCTAACGGCCACCTGTCAACGGCGACCTGCAGCACATGGGTGACGGCGACCAACGGCGACTCTAAAACTACTTAGAAGTGGTACGAGTTTGCTCACTTTTTGATGTAATTTAATTGGCCATGCCATCCCAGGGTATGGTCAGGGAATCCTCGACAGACGCCGTGAGCGCTAATTCCGGCGCTAAACATTGTACCATCTTTTGATAGATTTAAATGTCGGGTCTGCGTGTATCCTGTCTCGTCGTCATTGATTCTTTTAGACTTCTGATTGAGGTGCCTCGGTGATTGACAGCGCCAATTGCTAACTCCTTCCAGTACTGATCGGGGTTTGGTCAGAGTCCCCTCCCGCCGTTATGCTAGCGCTATGAGTCCTGAGTCTTCTTGGTCTTCAAAGTAACTGAGTGGAGTGCGCTGAGGGGCTGATACTGGTGATTGAGATGAATGGACAAGTCTTGCCATAGAGCGCCCGCGCTAGGGCTGCTCTGTACCCAAGGCTGGTCGCTAGAGCTTTTAGTGTGTCAAGTGTTGGTCGGCCTATAATATCCCTTGATACGCTCAGTCCGAGTAGAAGCCTATCATCTCCCCCCAACTGAAAAATTGACTGTCCTCAGTCAAACGCCGTCGTTAATTTGACTGCGCTACGGTCCGTATAATGCCGCCGGCGCCTTATAAAAAGTTGTTTTCCGTACTTCACTTCCCCGTGTTTTCCTTCCCATCTTTCCAGTATGTCCACTTCTTTCGATGCCTCTGCTCTCCGCAATTTCCTGGCTAAGGCCTCCTATTTATTTGATCGCGCTAAGTCTGTCGGTCCCGCCGATGCGCCACAAACCGTCCCTGGTATTATGCAACTCTATCGGCGCTGGCTCGTGGTCCGCGGCTCCGACAGTTCCTGGGAGCGGGGTGACGAGGTTCGCGAGTGGTGCGTGGCCCGGTACCGTGAGTTTGAGGGTGCCGATTGGTTGCGCCCTTTCGCGGACCTTTTCGTAAGTTTTTCTAAGTTTGATTTTGGCGTTGTGGCGCTAAGGTTCAGCGCCCATACTAGGCTCCTTCCTTATCTGACGAGATCGACGCGTTGCTGGCTAGCACCGAGGTCAGCGAAGTAAGTCCTTCCTTCTCCTCCCCCCTTTTTCCACTGTTAATCCTTGAGTAGTCGGTTGCTACGTCTCCCACCGTCGCCAGTCTTCCTACTGCCCCCTCGGCCTCTACTGTCCCTTCTGTTCCTACCGCCCCTCCTTCTTCGACTTCTGTTCCGCCTCCTTCCGTTCTTGGCAGCCCTTTTCGTGGCGCTACTTCTTCCACTCGCCCTGCCCCAAGCGCTGCTTCTCCCGTCCGTACTGCCCCTCCCCATTCGGCCATCAAACGTATTGCCGTTTCTCGTAGCGAGCCACGACCCGGCCCGACACGCCCAACTTCTCACGGTCCTCCGCGTAATTTCGCCATTGTTATTGAACGCGCGCCTCCTGCTCGTGCTAGTTCTCCTCCCAAACGTACCGTGCGTTCTTTTCCTATCTTCCTTACTCCATTTTTCTGACTTCTCCCCCTTTCAGATCAATCTCCCTGCTCGTGTTCCCCCTTTGTATGTCGTAAGTGCTTTGCTTGTTGTCGCTTGACTTTAGCGCCTAAATGTTAATGTCGATAGGCGCCTAACCAGACCATGTTCACCGACGCGGAGCTTCGCGACCTTTTGCGCCTTCGCCGTGATACTACCGTCATTGATACCGGCGTTCCGGCTGGTGTCCAAGTACTGGGCGGCAAGAAGAAGGTTACCGTTGCGCCCTTGGAGCGTCGCGCGTTTAGGGCAAAGATTGGCACGGTAAGCACTGTTTTGCCCCTTTGGAGGTTCATGCCGTCGCTGACTTCTTTCTTAGTGTGACAAGTGTTGGTCTGAGAACGACCCTGAGGGCTGCTGGTTTCCTACCGCGTCTCTGCCTTGCTATCGGTGCGATGCGTTGAAACGAGGCTGCGCCTTCAACGGGATTTGTACTCGTGAACGTGGTAGGGACGCCATTATGCAAAGGAACTATGAGCGCGCAGTGTTGGTTCGTAACGCCCGGGACTTCGTGCTGCAGCAACGTGATTTGGCGGCTACTCACCAACCCACGGTAATCAGCGCCGCCAGCCTGGCGCTGCCGACTACCCAGGATGGTACTACTGTGGCGGCACCTTTTGCTCGCTCTCCTCGTCGTCCCGTCCTTTCGAAGCGTAAGCCTGTTGTCACGTCTCCTGGCAAGAGCCCTGGTAAGCGCCGCGAGCTAGCGCCTGCTACGCCTGTGGTTTTGTCTTTGACCGAGTCTTCTACGGATGAGGGGGAAGGCACTGAGAGGGATGCCGAGGGAGAGGATGATGATGAAGCTGAGCCCGTTGTTGATGCCGATGCGCTGTTGGCGGTACGCGCTCTCCTGCTTCGCCTTACTCCCCCTATCGCCGCTAACCCTCGTCAGAGTGACCCCAGTGGTAACCAGTACGCATTTCCCTAACTTCTCTTCTCTCCGCGTGCTAACTTCTTGACTGATAGGTCCCCCACTCCGGTTCCCGTCGTTGTGGCTATCCCTGCTGCCGAAGATGTCGTTATGTCTGACGCTGGCGCTACCCCCGCCCCCGAGGCGGTTGCGGCTAGCGACACTCCGGTTGCTCTCCCTATCACTCCGTCCCTTACTCCTCCCCACAGTTCCTCTTCTTTTCCTAGTAGTCGCGAGACTTCTGCGGCGCCGGAATCCGAAGGAACCCTGGTGCCGGAAGGTGAGCGTCGTCGCCGCTGGAGATACTTGCCTCCCTACGGCATCCATCTTTCTTCCGCCAGAGCTATGTCCCCCGGCGACGAGCGCCATGAGTGGACACCCCGTGCGCCTGTAACTGTCCGGGTACGTCCGTTTTTGTTTGTTCCCCCTTTTCTCCCCTTTTCTAACCTTCCATAAGTTCGATCCCTTTTGGACTCCCCCTCCCGCTATGCGAGTTTCTGGTGACGCCTTCCCTTGGCTCGGGGACGAGTTCTCCTATCCTGTTACCCCTCTCCGCCCTTCTGCCGACCTTCGCCAGCAACTCCGCCATATCGAGGATGCGACCGAAGCCGTTGGTCGCGAACTTGCCAACCTGCGTCCTCGCGTTTCCACCTTAGCTCGCCGCGAGCGCCTCCTTCTCGAGCTTCATGACGATATTACAGCTGCGCTTGAGTGGCAAGCGAGTAACTCGATCCAGGACGGGGACTTGCTTCCTTTGGGCGATCCCGCCCTTCCCGAGTATGATCCGTAGTTGCCGACCCTTAGCGCTTTTAAACTTTTATGGACTTAGTCTTTTTGATACGAACTTTGTAGTATGTGATCCTATAAACGCCGACCCTTAGCGCTTTTAAACTTTTATGGACTTAGTCTTTTTGATACGAACTTTGTAGTATGTGATCCTATAAACACTTCCCTTGGCTTCAAATCGTCAGTTTGTAAGTAATCAAAAAGAAAATAAGTAAAAGGGGAAACGCTCAGTAGATCATCATGGCGCAAAAACCCCTGTTGCCGGCGCGGCCCAATAGCCATTACCGCGCCAGCCTAAGTAGAAAATAGGAACTGTCTGGAAATAAATAAGCGGATCCATGTAAGAAGTAACGCGTATAAAGAAATAGAAAACCAGTGATCGCTTTGTGGCTATTCGGTGATGGTGAGCATAAGCGCTAGGTCTAGAATGGCGATTTCCTTTCTGCGCGGTCCAACCATGAGTCAAGCGCCTCTCATTGGCTAGTATCTTCGTCAGGGTCCTCGTTCTTTGTGAAACGTCCTCCCACGCTGTCGCCATTCTAACTCTAGCCGTGTCCTATAAATTGCATATGCATCAACTGGATCTCATCAGTCTTCGCGATGACCAGCCCGACCGGCCTGGTGTGGACTCCCCGCTGTGATCGTGCTCACGTCATGATGGACCCTCCCACTTTCCTAGAGCGTGTCACCTCTTTCCTTCACCACTATCCTGCTGGCAGCGTGCCAGAACTGGACGATGGCGTCCTCGAATTAAGTCGTCGCTGCCAGTTGCTGCGTGCGGCCTGTGAGATCTGGTCGGATAGCAAACCTCTGATGCAGTTTGGTATGGAGAAGGCCTGGAGTCGCATTTTTCAGGTGCGCTCCTGCCTTTTTCGCCCTCTTCTTTGCTGACAGTCGCTAATTAAAGCAAATTCCTCCCACCTCCACGCGAGAGCGTCTTGAGCTGCTGCTGGAAGAAAGCCACTATCTGGTCCGTCTGTCCTTACCCCGTTACTCCTTTCTTTTCCTGTCTAACCGCGCCTTCTTCACCAGTCTCCTCGTTCTTCTACCGGTGGTCGCCTCTTTCGTGGCCCCTCTGACGGAGGGACGCGTCTCCTCCTGTTGCCCGCTCCTTGATTTGCTTCCGCCTCCCGTGTCGTTTATGTAAGGTGATCTTCCCTTCTCCGTAGCGCCACAGAACTGACAGATTTTAGATTCTTGATTTCCAATGTCGTCGTATATTAAATGCATCGTTGTTGTCGCCCCCCCCCCCTCGTGATTGTTTCGCCCATGTAAAAGTTCCTAAGTCGCTGCGACCCTGCAAGTAGCTAGAGATATTTTATGGGCTCTGCCGCCCTTAAGTTTGTTAGTATTTCATCATGCCAGCCCCCTCCATACTTCTCCCAGATCCGGAACTTCCTCACCGCCCCGCGATCTTGGATCGTATTGAACACTTCCTGGCTATTATGCCTACGGGGGGTTTCCCTCATGAAAACGGAAATACCATGACCCTGGTGCGCCGATATCGCATCCTGTTGGACGCCTCCACCGAATGGATGATAGACCAGGATGAGTCTCTGGTCACGGTTCGCCTCCTGTTAGCGCGTATCTTGTTTGTTGCTCATGTGTTCGCAGTCGACTATTACGCCTAGCGCAGCAAGTTTGGCGAGCCTTCTTCGGGAGACTGGCAGTTTGGTTAGTCAATAGCTCTTTCCTTCTGACCTTGGGTTGCTAATTCCATGCCGTTGCCAAGAGCCTTTCATGGCTTCCCCTTCCGCTCCTGGTTGAGTCCCGTGCCCGTAGGGCAGTCCTCGACCGCGTGGTCTTTCCTTTCCCACCCTCGCTTCAGCCCTCCTACGGGGAGTGGGACCTTTCCCCCGAACTCGCTGCCCCTCCTCCAGGCGCTCCTCCTGCGCCAACTCCTAGCGCTCCAGTACCTTCATCCTGCCTTCCTCCCGCCGTACCTCGCAACGCGCCGCCTTCGAGCATTCCGGTGCCTACACCAGGCGCCCCTCTTCCTCCTTCAGGCGGTCCTCCCTCCTTTAGGCGGCCCAGGGAGCGAGTCCGAGGTTCTCGTCGCCGGTCTTCTTCAGCGTAGCTCGTAACGTAGTAGCCGTAGTTGATTTTGTGTCCTCGCCTGTACCATAGCTATTTATGCCATCCAATATGCCTTCCGAAAGGGAAACATGACCTAAGTTTACTTAACGGGGGCGCTAACACCTAGCGCCTCGTCCTTCGCCTTCATTTACTGTTCTTCGTCGACATGACCTAAGTTCACTTAACGGGGGCGCTAACACCTAGCGCCTCGTCCTTCGCCTTTATTTACTGTTCTTTGTCGTCGTCAACAGGGGTCTCGTCATCATCCACTAACTCCGTTTCTTCCAGTTCTCGTAGTTTAGCCGTGTCAATGTCCAGCGCTGACGAAGGTAAGGGAATGTGTTCCCGCGCTAAGTAGGGGATGAGTCGAAACGCCGCTACTGGTCGATGCAAAACTGAGCCGTCCAACTCGCAGAGTACATAGGCGCCTCCCCTATTGCGGGAAACCACTATTAGGGGTCCCAGATACCGAGGTCGCATCTTTTTGTTATGGGTAACTTCGATCTTTGAGTTGCGCATTAGTACGAGGGCGCCAGAGGTGAAGTTGTAGTCTCTAATCGTGGCGCTGTGCTCGCTTTCAAATCGTAGCGCAGCTTGTCGTCTAGTTTGAAATACTACTTCGTGTAAGCGCTCGAGATCCTCCATGCGTCGCTGTAAGTCTATAGCGCGCCTAGCAATCATGTCGGTGGAAGATAGTATCGAATTCGGGGGTGGCTGTAAGTAAGTAGCTTCCACTATGTCGGCCGGGAGGAGTGGATGGGTGCCTGTCGCCGCGTAGTAGGGTGAACAACCCATCCTTTTTCGTACGGTAACCCTCTCCGACCAGAAGACCGAATAAGTCGCTTCGCTCCAGCGACTTTCGTCACCATCGACCGCCTTAAATAGCGCCTGTCGAACGTCGAAATGAGGCCTTTCTACGATTCCGTTGGCGCGCTTGTTGTAACCAGAAACCCGTATGTGTTGAATGTTGTACTTCTTGGCAAGATAAGTGAGCGCCTTAACTATTGGCGCTCCATTGTCTGTGACGATCTCGTGAAGGGCTCCCCATCTGCAGATAACGTCCTCAAAGAGCCACTTAGCTATAGCGTCTGTATTTTCTCGTTGGAGCATACGGAACTCCGGCCAATGTACCAAGGAACACCTTCCTTGAATGATATACTTGTAGCGCCCTGACTTGGGCATGTGCATGGTGTCGATATATATTTTTCCAAATAGCGGCGCTGGAGTCGCTACTGTTGGGGGAATAAGAACCTGACGTGTCTGCTGGATTTGACAGAGATGACAAGTGCGAATATACCACGCAATATCGGCGCTAACTTGAGGCCACCAGAAGTGCTCCAAAAGGTTCGCTCTTGTTGCGTAGAGTCCACGGTGTCCCAAGTCGTCGTGCATAGCGCGTAGAATTCTAATTCGATTGTCCGGTTTAATTACTAGCTTGTGGGCGCCATCTCTATTTCGTCGCCAAAGTCGGTTTTCCACTATAAAGAAGGTCGTCGCGTATCGAATGAAGGTGGCGTATTCCGTATCCGTAAGGTCTGATGGTCGTCGCAAATCCTGTAGCCACTTCCTAACCTGGCCAACTCGCTGATCTTCTGACTTAGCTTTGGCGCTTCGAGGTACCGCCGAATATGGTAAGTTATGACTGTCTTCCCGCAAGGGTCTTGGTTCCTCAACTATCTTTAGATCGTTAGATGGCTTAGCGACGTTATAGATACTGGCCGTGTAAAAAGTTGATGACGCCTGATATGGTCGGGGCTGGTACGGAACAATAGGGTGAAGCCAATTTGAAACTGGTTGGTCTTCGCGAAGCGCCGGAATAGGCAGCTGAATGATGTGCATGAAACCATGCAATCGATCGATCCAATCGTCAAATACATCGTTGTCGCTATCGTCTAGCGCTTCATCTTCCGGTTGTCTGGGTCGCCTAGATAATCCGTCCGGCCCGTGGAATGCACTTCTGACGTGTACTAACTCGAAGTGAAACATTAATATCGCTACTACCCAGCGGTTCATACTGGCCGATGGTTGAATATCAGAGTTCTGAAGCATTCCTTTGATGTATCGTGCGTCGACCTCGACAATGAGATTTCGTACCCCAATGAGGTACATGCGCAGCGCCTGAAACGATTGAAACAAGCCATATAACTCTAGCTTGGGCTGACTGTAGCGCGATTCTCGGTCGTTAAGGGTAATCGATCCGAAACGATTGTAGCGCCTGATTTTCCGGTTCGCGCTATCACACTGGCATAAGAAGAAGCCAACGGCGATATATGATGTGTCAACAGCAAGTATAACGGGATCGGCGGTAGTATAGTCAATGGGTACCAATGGTTTCGCTTCCTGTAGCGCCTTTACTAAGTCCTTCTGGGCATTGATTTGATCGGGTCCGAATTCGAAGGGGACCCCTGAACGGGTTAGGCGATTAAGGGCGTTTGCGCGATGAGAAAAATGGTGTATGAACATGCGCAGCACCCCTACAGTGCCCAAAAACGCGCGAACTTCCGAGAGGTTATGACAGACCCCCCATTTCTCCAACAGCGCTAATCGGCTCTTTTCTGGAATCCTGCCTTCTGGCGTGCAAACGTGCCCCAAAATTTTAAACTGCGGTGCGCAAAGAACGAGCTTGTGCCCTGAAAACGTCCCGCCACAATACTTCATGCGCTGAAGTACTCGGTTAACCAGTTGAAAGAATTCCCATAGCGCCATGCGAATATTAGGATTTTCCGGGTGAACTTCGGGCTTGCCATCCACCAATCGCCAATCCTTCGGGCCTTTAACTCCTACGTCGTCTATGAAACTGAGCACATGGTGGGGTATTTCGGGCTGTAGGATAAACGTAATATCGTCGTGAAATATCGGTACCGAGTTTGTCCATCCCATAGGAAGTGTGACTAGTCGTAGCGCCCCAAACGGTGTTTGAAATGTCGTCAAGTCGCGAGAGGAAGGATGGATTAAGCGCTCGTCATAGCCTACGTACAAATCCAGGGTAGCGCCACATATTCGTCCCGCGAAAGATTCAGCGACGTGATTGGGAAATGGCGGTACCCCTGAATGACGAATGGTGACTTTGTTTAGCGGTTCTAGGCTGTGAACTATACGTAGCTTCCCGTTTTTCTTTAGTACGCAGAACCACCTCGAGCGGTAGGCTGAATTAGAAGGCTCGTATACACCTGCCGCTATCTTGGAGCGAATAATTTGGCAGACTTTGGCTTCGATGCCCGGGGGTATGGGTCGGTTATGCTCAGTCCAGGGTACGTGCGGTATGGTTGGGATGACCACTGGTGGAAAGAAGTCAGTTCTAAGTTTACCGCGTTCTGAGTCCTCCCATGCAAAAGCCTCATTCTGTTTTTGCATGATGTCGACTAGTACGTTCATCTCCTCCGTCGAGAGGAAGCCGGTATCGTGGGCGCTAAGAAATAGCGCCTTTCGTTCTTCTGTAAATCGTCCTGTTGGTTCAAAGGGTGGTGGATTCGGATCGAGTTTTGGCAGGGTAGCCAAAGGGTCGCCTATTATTTTTCTTTCGATGCGAAATTCCTCGGGTACGGCGCTCGCTACCGGCTTCGTTTTAAGCGCTACGGGTTTATATTTCTTCTTGACCTGAACCCCTTTGCGCTTAGGGGTACTATTGTTAGCAAACGTATTATAAATAGAGTCATGGTTTCTAGCGAAACCTGATATCAAGGGTTCTTTAGAGTCGGGAGTAGAAACGAAATAAGTGTCTGTTGAAAGGTTTTTAGTAATATCTGACGCAGTGAGGTATAGGTAGGATAACGCTTCTCTAGTAAGCGACGAAGAAGAATTCAAGATTTCATGGGCTAAAGGGGTATAGGATATAAAGTTTACTTGCCCAGTCCGATGGTTATAGTCCAAGATAAGCGCTTCATCTCCATGATCCTCATCACTCATCTCCTCGATGGCGCTGGAAAACACTCGCAAGGGTCGTCGCTAACGTAAGGTCGCTTTCTCGGTCCCAGTTTCTGGAATTTCCCTCGTGGAAACGTTGGTACCGTTCTCCTGACGCCCGAGTTAGGGTCGCTAATAGTTAGCGTCGTTTCGTCTTCAGACGTCGTCTTGACTACTGATCGGGCTAAAACGTCGAAGGGCCTCCCTAATAATAAGTCGTACGCAGGCGATCTAAGAATGTGTATTTGAAGGTAAAACGTAAGATCGCCAACAGCGCATGGCACGTTACGAGCCATTCCCAAGGATCGATCAATAGTGCCGTTAGCGCTTTGCATATTAAGAATGATGGTCGGGTCGTAAATGATGCCAAGCTCGTTAGCGACGTCGGCAGCCATTGAAATAATCTGTGATCCGCTGTCCACTATAGATTCTATCTCGCTTTTTCCATCAACTGTCAACATAATCGAGCGAATCGCGTGAGAGTCTTGGGCCACAGTGAGGACGGCGGGATCGTCGCTAGATCTTAGCGACTTAAGGTAAGTTTCGACCGGGTCAATGGACGTAGCTTCTTTAGGTGGCGCGGCCTCTTCTTTGATTTCCGACGCGACCGTCTCGGTTATGTACGCGAATCCAGGTAGCGCGTCGTCGCATTCGTCCACCGCCGTTACATTGTTAGCTACGTTCCGTCGAGGGGTTACCGCTGTACGCATCTGATTCCTGACGTCTGGCACCACACTGCATAGCTCCCCTACCGACATCGTGACTTGACTTTTCATAATACGATCGAATACTTGCTTAGATTTTTCTATGTCGTAGATTGGTGCCGTTGGTCGGTAGCCTCCTGCTGGCTTGTCTGGCGCTCCAAAGTTTCGATTGATAGGCGGAGCGTAGTTACCGGCAAGTCCTGAATACGGGTGTAGTGGCGGTTCCGTGCTAGCTGGTGCTTTGGCCGTATCAGGTGTGTCGTCGTTGATACTGGAATTCGAAGGCTTTGCAGGTGCTGGATCGGTCGTAGCGCCTGAAGGTCTATAGTCTTTCAACGGTTGCTTGCTCTTTTTAATCTCGACACCATCGAAAACCTGATTCTTTAGCGACTTTAGCTCCCTTTCCAACGTCTCGATCCTCTCCTCTCGTGACAACGTTGGTCGCTCGCTAACAGCGTTAAGCTGGAGTACTTCATGGATTAGCGCCTGTTGTGGAGTTGTTTCTGCCTCCGCTGCGGCCGTACTATTGAGATTGCCCGTCGCTAAGTTCCCAGGGTTACGTCGGTGCCATTCATCAATTCGCCCCTGGAAGGTTCGGTGCTCAGGATATAGAGGGATGTTAGCGCCGGAGGGTAGGACTATTTTCCCGTCGGCGCCTCGGCGTGCTCTTCCTTGGCGCAGGTATTGTTTGAGGATAGCGCAGCGTCCGCGAGTCATCGTATGTCCTGCCTCACCACAGAAGTGACAAGGGCCGGATTGCATATTACCTCATGGCGCATTAAGGCTAGTCGAGATTAACGTTTCCAATTTGCTCATAACGTTTGCGACAGCCGTGTTGACTGCGTTTTCCAGGTCCTCCTTCTTGACAAAACCTCCCTGATTGTTAGTTGCGCTAGGTGCGGGCGCCGCAACAGGTGGCGCCTTTCCTCCGTTATCAGTGCTAGAAGGTCGCTGGAAGGGGATGCCAGTATCTGTGCCTTTCAGTATCCATTTACCCGCTTCAAAGACGTCTTCTATATCGTAGGGTTCCTCAGGATGGTGGTCGGACTTAAGAATTTCTAAGCGACGAGCTATACGAGTCCAAAGTGATGTTGGAATGCCTTGTTGAAACAAGCGCCGTTCCTCGTTCCTGTAGAGTTTGCCATTCTGTACTAGCCATCTTGCAATTCGCTGGAAGTCTCGATAATAAGTAGATAGCGTGCCTAGTGTATAAATGCCTGTTGCGAAGGTATCCTGTACCAGTTTCTGGATTTCAAGGACGGTATAGCGCGTGGATTCCTCAGCGCCAGGGTACAGTTTAATGATCGCCTTTTTCCATTCCTCGTAGGTAAACGACCTTGGCACCGCCTCTCGTGTTAATCCTTGAAACTCATCCAGTCCCGTCCAGGATTCCGCGGTATCGTAGGAAACGTATCTGGCGGCGTATTCTTTCATTTGTGTGTTGTCGGTGACTCGGCAGTCGCGTAATAAATATTCCAATTCTCGGAAATACTGTGTTAGCTCGCGAGGTTTCGTCTCGTCCCATTTTGGCGACGAGAAGTGGTTTCTTGGCGGCATACGCGGTGTGTTTGCCTGCTCCATACTAGCTGGCGTCGATGTCGTGGTGGGAATAGTAGTGTTAGTGGTAGTTTCGCTTGGCGGGGTTGTAGTCGGTACTGGCTCGGGTAATTCTGAGTCGCTAGGTTCTGGCGATAATGACCTAGACAGCTCTTCCAAAGGAGTAAGCGGTGTATGGTTTTCACCTGCTAAGTATTCGAACGGTCGGGAAAATGGGAAGAAGCTTTCAGCCAAGCTATCTGGAGCGGCTTCAAGCTCCTGATCTAAAGTCTGCCTCGGTAGCGCGCCTGGTAAGTGTGGTGACTCAGTTAAGGTTTGCTCAAACGCGCTCTCCAATAGGAGGCGGCGCTGTCGCTGGGCTCGAGTTTCCGGCGGAATTCTGCCTCAATAGAACCCCTCGCGGTGGGCTCCAAAATGATGACGCCAACTGTGGTTGGGTGCGCTGGACGTATACGCAGTACAACGCCGTCTCCAGCGCCTGGCATACGGGTTTGTGAGGAGTCCCGGCAGGGTCCCGGTGTGCTCGAGCAGAGGTGATAGGGCGATGCGCTAGACGATAGCGCCTCGGGTGCTACCTAGCAAGTGGTAAGCGTCGTAGCTTAGGAGAAGTTATAGAGAAATAAACGAATAGCGCAGCGTAGTGTGCCCGTAGGTGGCACCGTAAACGACGAAGACAAGATAGACGAAGCTAGCGCCGAACTTGGTGGCAAAGTCAGGCAACGCTAGCGCGATTTGAACGCTAAGTGTAACTGGGTGCTCAAGAGGTTACGATTCGTTGGTATATACATGGCAAGTAGCTAGTTTTTTTATACTATGCGCTACATTATTTCCAAAATAAGTCCATTGACGGCGCTACCGCTTAGCGCCTCCCTTCGTGACTGTAGCTAACGGCCACCTGTCAACGGCGACCTGCAGCACATGGGTGACGGCGACCAACGGCGACTCTAAAACTACTTAGAAGTGGTACGAGTTTGCTCACTTTTTGATGTAATTTAATTGGCCATGCCATCCCAGGGTATGGTCAGGGAATCCTCGACAGACGCCGTGAGCGCTAATTCCGGCGCTAAACATTGTACCATCTTTTGATAGATTTAAATGTCGGGTCTGCATGTATCCTGTCTCGTCGTCATTGATTCTTTTAGACTTCTGATTGAGGTGCCTCGGTGATTGACAGCGCCAATTGCTAACTCCTTCCAGTACTGATCGGGGTTTGGTCAGAGTCCCCTCCCGCCGTTATGCTAGCGCTATGAGTCCTGAGTCTTCTTGGTCTTCAAAGTAACTGAGTGGAGTGCGCTGAGGGGCTGATACTGGTGATTGAGATGAATGGACAAGTCTTGCCATAGAGCGCCCACGCTAGGGCTGCTCTGTACCCAAGGCTGGTCGCTAGAGCTTTTAGTGTGTCAAGTGTTGGTCGGCCTATAATGTCCCTTGATGCGCTCAGTCCGAGTAGAAGCCTATCAATGGGCTTGTTGATGCGCAGATCAATTGGCCGGATAACTGGTGTCTTTGCGCAAATACACTTAATCATCTCAAAGCACCGCTGATGCAGTGGTCTCCAGTGAAAAGGGGACCCATTCTGGGTCATGGCCATAAGTGGCCCCGTGTATGCAGTGATGTCTGGCAAAAAGTTGCCAATATAGTTCACAAGTCCAACAAATCGTTGGATATCATTATATGTGCGTGGAGTACACCACTCTCGAATTCGGTTGAGCTTATCTGTGTCCAGGTGAATATCCTTCTCGTCAATGACATGACCGAGACAATCAATACTAGTTGCATACAACTCGCACTTCTTCCATTTGAGATATAGGCTAGCCTTATGTAGTCGTTCAAATATGACTCGTAGGTGCTGCTCATGCTCCTCAATGGAGTCAGAAAAAATGAATATATCGTCTAAATAGACGTGCATAAACTTCCCGATTACATCTTGGAAGATTGAGGTCATTAACCTCTGAAATGTCACTGGTGCATTACAATCACCAATCTGCATGATGTTACTCACAAACATCCCCATCAGGGATGAGAACAGCGTCTTTGATATATCCTCTTTGCACATGCGAACCTGTTCGTACATGCCTGTTAGGTCGATTTTCGACCTATACTTTGCTGTTACGACATCTTTGCATATGACTTCCTGATCTGGAAGAGGTGTGACATCCTTGACTGTGTTATCATTGCGCTGTTGTGCATCCAACGCAGTCCTCAACGTTCCATCCTTCTTGGAGATACAAAGTAAGGGTGCAGCTTGCACCGCTGGTCGTGGTTCCCACCACCTTGCATTTATGTATCTATTTGTTTTTTCACGAAGTTGATCCTGTAGTGCCTGCGGGCAGCGAGGCAAATGATATTTGTACTGCTTGTTATTGTCAATGAGGTTAATCTCATGATTAACCTCCCGCCATGGAGGAAGCTCTTCCTTCATTCCGTTGACAATATCAGCAAACTCCTGTTGCCATTGCTGGCACAATCAAGGGATATCCTCCTCTGTAAGGCTCACAGCCTTACCTTTTTCTTTTGCTACACATGCTATACGTGGCTGAACCTTTGGTTCAAATCGCTCCCGTAAGGCACGTACATGCTCTTCTGTGAGATCTCCCAGATTCAACCTTACAACCAGTTGTTTCTCCAACACTCTTGTCATACTCGCTGACAACTGCATGCTTCTCGCTTTCAGCGAGAGTCCATTGAATACGATATCTGATGTTTCAGAAATCTCGTCCTCTCGTGCATGACAGTACACTTCTCCCGTCTGGGTCGCCTGCACCCTTCCCATAGTGTGCGTCACCATTGACGCCACCAACTCATTCCACTCCCATGGCATTTGTGGGTCATACACCCATTGCACTACTGGCCAAGGCACTGGTTGATCCCTTAGCAACCTTGTGCTTCCCACAGTTCCCATCATACTGTATACCTTGTCCTTGACGAGGTCCTCAACCTTCACTCAAGAGCTAGTCAGCTGACATTCCAGCGACTCCACCATGCATTTACCACGCTCATTCTTGCGCTGTACAGCCTGTTTAGGCTTTCCATTGATACACCCAGTCACATCCGGGTGCTTCTCCTTCTCCAGAGTTTCTTGAAACTCTTCTTCCGACATTAGTATAGCCGGCAAATCTGCCGGCAGGCTTCTCAGTGGGACTAGTTTGTCTTCCACCTCCTGTACAGTTGCTCTCTTGTGACCATCTAGTTAGTTGCGTTCATCACACCGCTTTTCAGTTGCGCAATAGTGCCTCAGACGACCATCTGTGTTGTTCAACACAACTTTCTCCGCCTTCAAAGACGTACCATCTACAATGACCATGTCGTTCACGAAGTCCAAGGACACCTTGTTCTTACGCATAAACGGCGTACCAATGATCATGTCGTAGCGATCAAAATTTGCTATGTCTACATATTCCTTGGTCGATGTCCCTGACGTCTTTATTCTAACTTCAGCACCAAACCGCACCATAGTGCGACTCCCTACAGTCCCCAGCTGGAGCATCAATGGCTCCTCCAGTTCATGAACGTGAATTGCGTTGATGTGAGCAAACTGGGGCATAATGCCCATAGTGGTACTCCCTGAGTCCCACAGCATCCATGCCGGATGCATAGTGGTACTCTCTGAGTCCCACAGCATCCATGCCGGATGTCCATTGACATCAACATACGTGACCAGGCACTCCTTCTCCTTGGGAGTATAGCGTGGCTGCTGCAACTTATTAGTTGCCTTCTGCAGGGTTACGCGTCTCATTCGGACACGCTGATCCCCAGGGCACTCAGTCAGTGCAAACAGGTGTTCCTCCTCGTCATCATGAGCATAATAGTCGCTGTTGTACACGTCTACTGCGATGTATTTGTCACCATCAATCTGGATGCTCTCGGCGTCATCCACTTCTGACCCATCAGCCTCTACCTGCGGCTCTTCCTCCGCTTCTTCAATGATCTCATTGTCCTCGTCATCACTGATGACATTGCTAGGTGCCGCAGCTGTATGGGCTGCTCGGATGTGTGCCTTAGGAGGGGCGGGACATTTCTTAGCAAAATGCCTGCTCCTGCCACAGTTGTAGCATGCCAAAGGGTCTCTGGCAGGCCTTTTCTGGGCCACTTCTGGGGCCCCAGTGGGTTTGCTTGCCATACGCACCACAGGCACTACTACCCCTCTTGCTGCTACTTGGTTCTGACCCAAAAAGGGTCAACTATCCTTTGCTGGCAATTGTCCAGCAGGCTTCAATCGAGGCCGTTGGCCTCCAGGAATTGACTTGCAGACAACAAATCACGAATTGCAATTGTTCTCCATCTCTGTCTGTTTGGCCAGGAAGGTCTCCACCTTCACTGCTTGACGGTTCACGGTTCCTTGGCGTGAACTACGCTGCTCATAATGGTTCGCAGTCCGTGTCGACTGCTCATAACGAATGGCATATGCCAAAAATTTGGTCACAGTATTGACCTCCGGAGACAAATTGTCCTTGCGTATTAACACTCTCCTCATGTTTGTGGGTATTCTGTCCAGGAATGTCTCGCGAATGGTGTATTCGTCTGGATAGATGGCCATATTCTGCACATGACCCACCAGGTCATCATAAAAGGTCTGGATGCCAGTCTTAGCATCATACACTGCCTTTCTAAAGGCATCACAAGCTTCCTGCATTGTAGCAGCGTTGACGAAGCAATTATACAGTCCTATCAGGACTTCTTTAAACGTCCAATGCGATTTGTCGCGATTAATGTAGAGGACATGGCGACAGAACCAATTCCAAGCCTCTCCCTCCATAAATTCGTGTAGCATGAATATTCTTTCCTGGTCCATGTTGTCTCCACCATAGCAGCAGGCTGCCAGGTGGTAGCAAATGTCCATAGCCCACCTCCAACTGGGAGAACCTATGTCCTCTGGCATACACACGTATATGCTTACCATCAGATTTGCAGAGACTTACCCTAGCAGGGAATTTAAACCTGACTCCCAGGGAGTCGTCCACCAAACAAGTGAGGCGGTCGTGCATATGATCCATATGGATCCTGACTGCCTTGTTCATTCCAGGCATACTTTCACGCAATTCATAAGGTGCGGGCATCAAAAATGCCCAGGGACTGCGAAACAGGTGTTCATTGGCTGTTCTTTCTGGCCGTGGGGTGGGCTGTTGCCTCACTTGTGGCTCTGCTGGTAATCCACCAGCCTGCCTGCTACTATCACAACGATTATTATTGTCTCGATCATTATTTCTATGATCATGCCCTCCACCATCGTTATTGCAACGAGTTGGCTCCCTCCACTTGTAGTGGTCACTACTATTATTGCTACCACCCAGATCTCTATCCGGTTTGAGCTGTGAATTGTTGCCGCATGTCATCGACAGGCATTACACCCTCACGCTCTTCAAAGGCTACCCCCTGGTCGTCAATCAACAACTCACCATGATCATGCAAGTCCTGGTTGTGTATCCTCTGGTAATTGACACGTTCATTCCAGTTGTCCACTAGGTGGACGCATCGCACTATGCGTTGTGGTCATGTTTGCTCCTCAAGAATGTGGACCTTGTCCACCTCTTCTTTGATAGTAACTTGCTTTCAAGGTGTCTTAACCTCTTGCACTGCAAGTAGTGCCTCTGGCTCTGCTGGAGTCGTCATCACAGTCTCTACCTCGGACAATGCCTGCTGAGGCACTCTGCTGACAATGCATTGACAGTTTGCGGCGTTCTGACACCTAACGTAGTCTTGCTGAGACTCATTGGCCTGACGAGGCGCATTAAGCAACTCCATCACATCAGCGATTAATGGCGCTCATCGGCGCACACTCATCTTGCATTCCACTGAGTCGGCCGGAGTGGCCATTGAGACTGCTGACCCTTGCGCCGCTCTGCGCTTAAGGTATTCAACCACTTCGAGTTCAAAGATACGCACAAATAATTTGATATATTCAGTTGAATCTGCACGGGGTACATCGTGGCTCCTAGCAGCCAGCAACTGTAAGTGCTTTACTACATAAAGCTGCAGACGCTTTCACGTTGATTCCTTTGCGACCGACAGATATCGGTCCAACACCAGCTGTAACTGGATAGACAAGGTCAAATGCGACCTTTTGCTCTCCTGATCATCTGAGGATTCCAGCTCGGACTCTAAGTCCATAACTCTCCTGAGGCCTTCATGCCTCACTTGTGGCTGTTTGCCGGCCCTTCTGTTCAACTCTGGAATTCCAGGCGCTGTCGACACCTTTTCCAACCTCACGACCTTGTCGTCTTCCCTACTGACCACTATCGCTGGTTCTTGCTTCTGTCCTTGTGTCATCAACGATGACAGTCCTGATTCAGTGGCAGTATCTGCCACATACTCCAAATATCGTTTTATAGGTGCAGTCCAGAATGGGGTACTATGCACAAACGCGCTGCTTTGTACTATTTCCGAGTACTGGGTAAGGTCCGGTTGACCCTCGGACTGAGCTAATGAGCTCTCGGGCAATACCGGATACATCAATGAAGGCATTTGGCTCGCTGGCAGCGGCACTCCTGAGACCGCAGATCTCTCTCCTGGTTTACCACCAGGTCGTACAATGGACATCATCTGTGATACGGATAGCCCACCAGGCATTCCGAAGCTCGCGCTGACATCGCGAGGTATCTTGGTACGCTGACGCAAATTGCGTCTTTACAGCTTGAAGCACAGGTAGGTCACCTGTATCTGCAGCTGGAAATGGAGGGTCCAGATCAAGAGAGCCAGTCATGGAAGCACATTTTGACATGATGCCAACAGAAAATTGAGAGGGTTTGATGAGAGTTGCCTAGTCAGTAACAAGCCTAGAGTCTAAAGCCGATAGCAGAAGATTTAAAAAAATGTAACCTGAGGTTACGGGCTAGAACTATCTTGTGTGTTCCACACAGTGCTAAATCAGACCGCAGTATCGGATTTGACTAGAACTAGAGTGAATACAAGATGTTAAGATTATATAATACTCTACTGAATGATTATAGCATCGTTGACGCTGGTAACAAGTATGAGTCCGTTACAGAATGTGAAGCGAGAAAAATTGACAGAGCATCCAGAAGTCAATGAGATGCTTGAATTGTGGGTGTACAAGGCCATGTCAGATGAAATTGCACTTGTAAGAGTGACCTCTGGAAGCTATGGCTCAGTCACACAGCTGGCAGAGGGAAATTCAAAAAGAACAAGTCTAAGGATTCTCTATGCCAGGACTGACACTACTGGGGCCTCAGAAGCATGGGAAACAACTGTACAGGACAAGAAAACCTTACAAAACTCAAAAATTGCCTAAACAAGGCAAGAAAACTCTGACTCAAGAAACAGTATTAGCTATGCATTCAGTCCACCACTATCAGACTACAAGACATGTTCTGCTTCTCCTGCTGATTATTATACCTGCTTATTATATCACAGCTAGTTCTATCTGTTGGGAGTGCCAGAGTTGCAAAATAAGAAGAAAAGGAAGATATAATACTGGAAGCTAGCAAAATAAAGAATCTAGAAATTTCTAATAGCCATGCAAGCCATATTACCAACCAAAATTTCACACTTCACCTCTATAAATGCATCTGGAACTCTTTGCATGATTCAACTGGTCTTGACACTAGGAAGATAACCTACTCCTTTTTTTGACATTTTAGAAACATAGTTTCAATGTCCTCTGTTTTCTTCACTTATCTTAAAAAGCCTTTAGCCTGTTCTGCCTATATAAGACTCAGCTTCTATAGTCAGTTGGCAGTCTTAATATTGATCAATATAAATTTTTTCTCTTTCTTCTCTCTCTGTTCCACTCTATTTTCATTCTGTTTGATCCAAACCCTGATTGAACTCTCTCAAAATGCCTCAAAATTCTTTGCTGACACTGTCCACCACTTTGCTGCCTTCTCAACCCTTTTCCGAGTTTTTCCAAGTGAGTAGAATTCTCAAAGGGAGCTTTCGAGTCATCAGTCTGCTGGAAGCTATTTATAGCTTCATATCTCTTTATTGACAATGTAAAAATTAAGTTGCTTCTTATGGCTCACAGTTACCTATTCAGACTTGCTATTTTAACTGCTATTGTATACATTGTTAGTTCCAGCACAGTGGTTAAAATATTTTTTGTCCTTTGCAGGAAGAGTGCGATTTGTATGTAGGTGAGGTGTGACAAATATGCTGGAAACGTGTGACCACAACCACCTGTGTTTTGTTTTCAGAATTTCCCACACAGCTGACCCATCGTATCCACCAACGAGCAGGATCATCGCCTTTCGCTACTTGTATTCTATCGCGCACCCCCCAGTTGCATTGCCAAAAAATCAAAGACATTTCTAGGTGATTGCAGCTGCATAGCTGTCGTTTTCAAGTTTGAACAGGTCACAGTGTGTGTTTCCAGCATATTATATTCCGTCACCCAATAAAGCCTTATCAGGGTTACATTATTTCAATTCCCAACTTAACTGGTTCGGAAAACATAACCGTGTAACCTCCAATACATGAAAAAACTGAGTCTTCTTCATTTAGATCCCCGTATTTTTTTGTTGCCTCTGTTCTCGTGTCATGGACAACCCTCAGCATTACCAGCCTCTTTCTCATGCGTTGAATCCCCCACAAGGCCATCAACGCACATATACTGGCATTTTCAACTCAAGAACAACAACCACGAACACACACAACACTCATCGTGAAGAGGAAGAAGAAGAAGAAGAAGAAGATGCCGACGACGAAGGTCTCATCGAGGAACAATTGAACCGCCATGAGTCAGGTACCCAAAGCAATCCATCTTCTCCACAACCAAAGATAACTGGGTGTGTACATCATTTTACTCCAAATGAGGCGTCCGGTGAAGACACTTTGCACTGATTCGTTGTTGGACCGGTCATAAGCACGGCCGACACACATGCGGCACAACAAGGCCAACGGGAAGATTCTCAGGCAGCAAAGCGTCGACCAGGTCGTCCGCGTGGTTCTAAAAACAGGAAACCCCGTACCAGTCAGACGGCATCGAAGCAAGAAGCTGCTTTCTATACCACGCCTGCTGTCGTAACTCCACCTCAACATCCTGATGTGAATGCGCATAATCAACAGTACTACGAGTTTCAGTGGCGCGTCTTGAATTTATGTTCTGAATTCTACACAGCTGCGGAAGAGCTTGTAGTATGTCGCTCGATGACCTGAGAACAAATATCATTTCTTACAAGGCATTATAGAAAGCAACCCAACCCTTGGTAATAGCACAATGTTATCAAATGGGCCCTGGAAGTAAGGTTGACCCATTGGTCATGCTCAATGAAGCAAAACGTATCTGTGACACATTGGTAGGGTTTGACTTGAGCCTACTATCTACAATGCTTCTGATTCATGACACAAAGCTCAACAATCCGGCACAACTAGTCGCCTCGCCACCCCCACCCATTTATACTGCTGCTCCAACACTCTATCAGCCAGTGCAGACGCAAGCTGTCGCGGCCACCTCGACACCAGCGCGTCCAGCGGCATCTACCAGTACAACAGCTACTTCCTCCGCCGTTATATCCAATCCAGCATCATTTGTCGTGCCCCTGCCCACCGCGCAACCCACTTATCCGCAATACTCCGTGTATGCACCCCCAGGGCAATACCCGACGACCCCATATTATCAGTATCCGTACGTTACACCCGGGACTTATTATCCACAACCACAACCTCAGGTATCAACGCCTGTACAACCTCAACCAGCAGTTACTCAGACGCAGCCGGTACAGACGCCTCAACCACAACCCGAGGCATCGACAAGCACCGGAATAACTGTTAGCTCGGCCAATGTCATTACATCTGGCACCGGGGCTGGAGGAAATCAAGGCGCATGGTCTGATGAAGAAACAGAGAGGTTGAAAAAGCTGGCAGAAGAAAGCAGGTCAGGGACGCAAACCGGAGATATTGATTGGGATCGCGTTGTCGGACAGTGGGGTAACAGTCGGACAAGGTTTATTTTCTTTTCTCATTACATTACAAAATAAAACTAAAAATGTTGTGTCACAGGCATCAGATTCTCATCAAAGCAACTTCGTTGGGCTTAAAAGAAAGTTCTTCAAGGGGAGTCAAGCGACGGCGCGACGAAGGCACCAGCGACGCAGCGAGTCCCTCAGTCCCACATACACCTACAGTCACAAACACCTCCCCAACCACCACCATTCCTCTCCAACCTGCTGTTGCATCCAATCCGACCTCCACCTCGCCCTCTCACAGCCAAACCGCATCGACCCCCACAGCCTCGCCCGCACTGCCAAATCAGCAGCGTCCGGGGCCTAAACCCGCCTCGACCTTGCCTTGGCCCATGCCAACCGTGGCAGTGAACACTCCGTCGCCTGTGATTTCGACTGCAACGATAGCGACGCAAGATCAACAACGCACCAGTTATTACCGTGCTCGACCAAGCCAGGATGCCCAGAAGGCAGCGGCGACAGTTGCGACACATCCATATATGTACCAGCCGAACGGAAGTACGGGGTCCTCTAGGCTTGGAAAAGAAAATGGGAAGTGAGACGTTACCAAGAAGCGGTCGTCTCAGCGCGCTTCCTTTCCATTGCGTATCATCTGTTTACTATCTTGTGACATCCGCGATTTATGACTGATTGGAGTTCTGCTGTTTCCTTTCAATGCTCTCGTATCATTCTCATTGCTGTGTTTGAACATGGACGGACCCCTGGTTGTCGTTTACTTCCCTTTTCCGCTTGAGCGCAGAACTCATGTAGTATTTTATAGCTGCTGCTGTATGTTCTTGAGATGCGCGTATCGTGCGTTGATGTCGTATACACCAGGCTAACCTACAGGCTTTTAGCATGTACAATAATGGACTGCCGTACCTCTCTGTGCTTCTTCGTTGCGACTGCTGTATCCTACAATTCTTCTTTAATATATGAATTTCTCATGCAACCGAGTGAAAGCCCATGTATCACACCACACCATCACTGAACAAAGATAAGTATCGAATTACAACGCTATCACATCCGGGTCATTAGCTCATTAGGTCCAAAAATCCCGAGTCTCAGTCTTTAATTGAGCTCATCAAGCTCATTGAAATACCGTCTGGAACAATGTCATCAGAACATAGAAGATCTGAATTAAGCGAGGACGACGTACTCCAGAAGATCAACAGTACGTTCTACGAGTGCTCGGTTATTGTTACCACCTGGAGCAGATGTCTGGTTGACTGTCCCCTCTGGTTGAGAGAGAACGGCTTCTGGACTATTAGCTTTCTTGTGTTTTTTATGATGGGCCTTATCCTTGGGAATCGAGACAAATTTTTCACCAGCAGGAACTCCAGTGGGAGCGGCATAGCAGGGTGTAGAACTACCCTTGTGGAACACAGTGACTGTTCCGTCTGCACCGGTCTTGGTACGCCTTTGACGGCGTTTACTGCCATGCTTGTTCTTCGGGTGATTGGTAGGGGTAGGGGCACTGCCAGCGAGTCCTGAAACAGTGGTCGTGGGGATAGGCGCATCTGAGCGAGCAACGAGAGCGGGGGCAACAGGTAGTGCATGATCACCACGATGGCGAGCGCCCTCGCGGTTATGGCCCCCATCGTAGTGGGAACCCTTGCTCTTGTTGTGGTTCTTCCTTTCGACAGAAGGCGCTTCGCCAGGCTTGCACATTGTGGCTTTTGGGGGATAAAACACAGTAACTGTTGGTAAGGCACGGTCTTCAGTGTTCTCGTTTACAGGAGTTGATGGAACAAGTTCAGGTGCATTTCCAGGTGCTGCAAGAGACGAATCTGCGAGAGTAGCAGGGGAGAATGTCGTTCCACGAGCAAATATACCAGAACTGAACAAAGACGTTATTATTAACGTTCCAGATGCCCCGAAGTTGAGACTCTTACCTCATAGGGACAGCCAGGGCACCGGCGGCGGCAACTATGGCAACAGCGACAGCAGAGGTAGCATGCATGATGACTGATTGAAGTAGAAGGACTATTTTTTTATGAGGCGTGAGATTACAAGGGCGAGGAAGAACGAATAGATGAGCAGAGAGGATGAGGCGACCAGCACCGATGAGTTTGTCGAGCGAGAGTGAGAGACCAGCTGCTGAGGCAATGGATGCAAGACCGGTCCTTTATAAGCCTGACTGCCTTCCAAAGGGGTCGCGTAGAAAGACCATCAGTGTATCCCGATGAAGCATGAAATATCTGTTCCGCTATGACCGTTAATTTCAACAAGCTGCAAGCACTCCAACAGCCCGTCCTGAGCTCATTTCTACACATACTGTGTCCAGATACCTTCTTCATTCCATGTTGGATTATAGTTCTCGATTTTATGCGAGCGATAGCTTAGCCATGAAGTCACTTATACATGAAAGGCCTTAGATAGTCCTGATTACCCCGTGGTGTCATGGTATGGGTAAACCTTAATCACTGCGGGTCCAAGAAAGATGGTGGTTCAGTCAGAAAAGTGATAAGATTTGAAAAAGCTGGCAACAAACCGAGCTATGCCGTTATTGGCCTCTTTTGTGATGTCCCTGGTTGGAAACGCTGCACCGGGTTAATTGCACTGATAGGGTACATAAAGCAGCAGCAACAGCAGAGTCGAGCTTTGCTCGTTAGTAGAGTCAGCTATTGAATTCCATTCAAAGACTGGGTTCAACTCCGAACCATATCTCTCTTATCTTATCATGAAGAACAACTTCTTATAACTAGTCATGAATGTTCTCCAGCGCATCCCAAAGGTTCCCGTGCCAGCTCAATAAAGTTCTGACATAGCCAGTGCTATCGTCAGCCTTCTTCCAAAGCCAAGTATTCCCCGCAATGCGTCTTCTTCCTCGTGAACAAGATAAGGTCCTCTTGCATCAGGTGCGCCTGAAGCATGTTATACAGCCTGATTAAAGTACTATCCGAATTAGGTCGGTTACCTTGCTCAGAAACGTCTTGCACGGGGATTGCGTTTGAATAGGTCAGAAACTATCGCTCTCATAGCTTCGCAGCTTCAGGAGAGAATTCGCGATGGTGCGCACTCGGTTGCAGAGCTGATGCAGCACGGCAAAACCATGCTCGGTAGGCGGCATGTATTGCCAGGAGTCCCGACGCAGATCCACGACATCCAAGTAGAAGGCACCTTCCCTGATGGGTGTGTTTAGCATATCGTGCTGCTTCGACATCCTTTCTTATCTCATGACCAGCGTGTTTCTCGTCACCGTTCATGACCCTATCTGCACTGAGGATGGCGACCTCGAAGCTGCGCTTTATGGCTCTTTTCTCCCGATACCACCTAATGACTTGTTTCCTCCTACCAACCCCCAAGAATATGCTGAAGAGAATGCCCCAGGCGCCGTTATCGCGAGGAAGGAAAGCGTAATTATCAACAAAGGTCGAAAGCGGATCCAACTTCGAGTAACAAACAACGGTGATCGCCCTATTCAGGCAAGCGAATGCATTTTCTGACGTATTTTGTGTTTTTGAGTGTTCTGCCATAGGTGGGCTCACACTACCACTTCATTGAAACGAATGCTACACTATCTTTCGATCGAGGATTGGCATACGGAAAACGACTTGACATACCTGCCGGGACTGCAGTGCGATTTGAACCGGGAGATGTAAAGACAGTGACTTTGTGTTCGATTGCTGGTGCAAAAATCATCACTGGAGGCAATAATCTTGCATCTGGGCTCGTAGAATTTGGTCGGATTGACGAAATTGTGAATAATTTGCTCCAGAAAGGCTTTTCCCATGTTCCAGAACCTGGCGCCCTTGAAGTATCCGATGATACGGAAATTGGTCGAGAGACGTACATTTCCATGTTTGGGCCAACTGTTGGAGATCGCGTTCGGCTAGGTGATACTCATCTCTGGATAGAGGTGGAACACGACGAGGTACAAATTGAAATGTTATGATGAATCTCTGTTGTTTACTGCTGCCTTCTTGTCGATAGACTTCCTATGGTGATGAGGTCAAATTTGGTGGAGGTGACCGTAAATTCTTTTGCGTGTGTTTTTATCACTAACGCCCTCTCAGGAAAAACAGTTCGCGAAGGTATGGGTCAAGCGACAAATCGATTTTCTTCCGAGACCCTTGACCTTGTGATAACGAATGCACTAATCGTCGATTGGTCGGGCATTTACAAGGTAAATTTCAGAGTCTGATGCCAACGCGTCTGACACCCACCTCTTCAGGCTGATATCGGCGTCAAGAATGGACTAATTTCAGGCATTGGAAAGGCTGGTAACCCGGATATCATGGCTAACGTTCATCCGTCCCTCGTCATTGGTTCTTCAACCGAAGTAATTGCCGGAGAGAAATTAATTGTTACTGCGGGAGCAATCGACGCACATGTACACTATATCTGTCCACAGCTGGTTGAAGAAGCGCTGGCGGCTGGTACCACGACGATGATTGGAGGTGGCACCGGACCAAGTGCGGGAACATGTGCCACTACTTGCACTCCAAGTCCCTTCTATCTAAGACACATGCTTGCGGCAACTGATGCATTGCCGGTCAACTTTGGTTTCACTGGAAAAGGGAATGACGCCGGTCCTGCAGCTCTCGAGGAGATAATTCAAGCTGGTGCGATTGGTCTCAAGCTTCATGAAGATTGGGGCTCCACTCCTGCAACGATCAAAAATGCACTGGATGTAGCCGATAAATATGACGTCCAAGTGCGCTCCATGCCTATTGATATGATAGTTTATGGCCTGACTTTCTTAAGGTAAATATCCACACTGACACCCTGAACGAGAGTGGCTTTGTAGAAAGTAGGTGTCAAGAGGTATGCACAAGGTCTGCTGCTGAGAACCGTCATGGATTTCAGGCACAATTGCTGCATTTGGAGGCAGAACCATACATACATATCACACAGAGGGAGCCGGTGAGTGCCATCGGCATACATACTCTATCATTGTATCTCAAGGTTAACCCGCCTATCAAGGGGGTGGTCATGCACCTGATATCATTGTTGTCTGTGGTCTCAGTAACGTGCTGCCTTCATCGACAAATCCAACTCGGCCATATGCTCAGAACACTCTCGACGAACATCTCGATGTACGTAGTCATTCTGTTGAAGTAATGATATTAAGTATTCATTTTCCTAGATGTTGATGGTTTGCCATCATCTGGATCCCAACATCCCAGAGGACATCGCTTTTGCAGAGTCTCGTATCCGAGCAGAGACCGTCGCCGCAGAGGATGTCCTACAGGATACCGGATCCATTTCGATGATCAGCTCCGACTCTCAAGCTATGGGACGTGTTGCAGAAGTCGTAAGCCGTACATGGCGGACTGCCAGTAAAATGAGGGAATTCCGCGGTCCTTTATCTTCCTTGGGCGATGAGGAGGGTAAAGACAACGCGCGTGTAAAGCGATATATCGCGAAATATACTATCAATCCGTAAATTTCTCGGAGTCTCGCATTGTATGGTGCCCCGCTGATTCCGTCGACCATCAGTGCGATAACACATGGCATGAGTCACATCATTGGCCATGTTGCCGTTGGAACACTTGCGGACCTTGTCCTCTGGAAGCCAGAGAATTTTGGCTCCAAGCCTGAGATGGTCTTGAAGAGTGGTGTCATCGTTGCAGCGCCGGTAAGGATTCATTCACTCTTTGTAAATCCAAATTTTAATTTTTTAATAGATGGGAGACCCGAATGCGTCCATTCCTACAGTCCAGCCGATCTACACAAGGCCAATGTGGGGTTCAAAGGCTGCTTCGGCAGCTTTGAATTCGGTGTCATTCGTCTCTCAAGCTTCTCTGGACTCTGGCATGGTTGCTTCATACAAACTATCCAAACGCCTCGAGGCTGTTCGTGACTGCCGCTCAGTGACAAAGAAGGATATGAAATGGAACAATACAATGCCGAAAATTACAGTAGACCCGGAAAGCTATGAGGTCAGGGCGGACGGCATACTACAAGATATCCAAGCAGCCGAAAAGCTGCCTCTTACCAGGGCTTATAATCTGTTCTAAGCAAGGATAACGATTCATCTGGATATAGTGACGTCTGATAGGTGTACTATGGGTATATGGTATATGGCACTTGTAAAACTGGACTCATGTAAATGTTAGGAAATGTATTGTGGAGGGATGAAGCAAGTCAGCGACCATTGAACAGGTCATCGTCCATGTCATCGAGTGATATCTCATCAAACAGCAATACATCCGCAAGGACATCATCATCAATGTCTTTATCGAACTCGTCGAAGTCGTCAAGGTCGCAAAGTCTGGGACTGTTGAGCGGGTCATCATTATTCAGAGTTGTCTGTTTCTTCTTGACAATGTCACCCTCCCCGTTTTGTGTAGACTGGAATTTTTGTGCCTGCTGCTGATAATGCGAGATCACTAAGATTTTTGTACGAAGTGACTCTCGCTTGCAGAAGTGACAATGAGTGTGAATATTCTTGAACAAATACGCCTTGCCATGTGCGAAACAATCTGATTCCCATTCGCACTTGCTATCCCAGTGCAATGTTTGAATAGTTTCTCGTGCAGAAAAAAGAACACCTACCTCCTGGAACGAGTGAGACGGCTGTCAAAAACTCGTTTGAAACGAGGGCTTTGGAGGAAGAAAGAGCCGAAGGGTTCTTTCCCATACTCACGGTAGGGCAAATGTACCCAAGCACGGGAAGGTATCTTGTCACGTAGCGGATTTAACATAGAGACCATAGCAGGTGCATGTCGGTTTTTGCGTTTATTTTCAGTGAGAATGTCGATAAATGTTGGACCGAGCTTTGGTATTGTGATTGATGCAGGATGTACACCGGCCTCGGGTGGGGATGAAGCTGAAGCTATCCGTTTCACCTCGGGAATGGAGATTGTGACGGGCTTCGCTATTATACGTGAGGCCTTGTTCAGAACAGAGTGAGTCTCATGTTGAGACGTGATACCAGGGAAAGCTTTGAGTTGACCACACATCAAGGTCCCTTGGGACGAGGATACCTCGGTGAGGAACACACTTCTACCTGCGGATTGGGAAGGTGCAATAGCATACAGATTGGAAGGTACTTTCCGAATGCTAGGTATCCGCACACGATTGGTGCGATTTGGTTTTCTCCGTTTAGATCTGGAACTCGTAACAGAACTGGGCCTCGACGGGACAGCAAAGATGTTGTTCAAGTCGACTGGAACACGAGACAAGGTCTACCGGTGTATCTATAATCAGTGAACTGTCGTAGGATGCAAATGAAAACCTAGACTTACAGGATCCATCTTAAAGCAAGATTCGGAAGTATCGCGAGAGATGCCTACAAACCTATGTAGTCAATCGTTCTGTTCGCCCTACAAAAAAAGCTCAAACTCTGAGGACTGCTTATGCTGTGTGAGTTATTGTTGCATGGAGAGAAAGGGTGGCATACTGGGATGTAGTAGACAGATTTCCGACGGATTCGCTATACAAGCACGAGAGGATTCCCGCACGGCAGCAGAGAGTACAGGACACCTTTATTAAAGATGGGCTATGTACCATTCCGGCAGCATTTAAGGCTCTTTACCTTGTGACTCTTTGTTGTGGACACAAGGTATAGAAATTATCCGAATGAGGTGGCGACAACAGAAGTTAGTTTATAACAATGAACTGGATTTGATACGGTGTCACTGCTTGCTTCTTGTCCTTTGTATTGTCATTGTATACAGCACTCTACACGACATGTCAGAAAAAGAATAAAGACATCGGCATGTCACATCGTGGCATCTTCCAAACAGGTTTTTGTTGGCTTGAGGTTTTTTGTTCGTTTTGGGTAACACTGATAGGCAATTGGATGGGGTAATGTTTCCTGAAGCTTTCAGCTAATAGACAACTGAGCTGATGGAGTATAATTGCGGAAACTTTCGAGAATCATTTGAAGTGATCACTGGATGGGGCCAAGATCTTCAACATCCTTGGTTGCAAATATCAAAATACTCTCCAAACGGTGACTACAGTCGCCTCTGTCATAATCCATACTGTGACAACCCATACTCTGCGATAATCCATACCTTTTGGTGTCTACCGAGCTATTTCGCGGGGAAGTATGTACATACCTGTAATATTCCATAATCCATACCTTTTTGGGTGGGATGAAACCCCATACTTTGTCAACTTTTGCCCGGAACCGACTGAGATTTCTATCTATTTAAGGCAGATCGGAGCTTATAACTGGTTGGATTTATTACAAATTTTCCAATGCCTCCAAAAGCTATCGAAGTATTGAAGAAAGGCCTTTCCCAACTCTGTCATGAGGTTGGCACTGCCATGTCACGTCTCCGATAACACCCGACCGCGGAGCTGCGCCGCAGCATCCTTTTCGATCGTAACGAAGGGGGACTCTCTTAGTGATGCGTGGCCCTTTGACTTCAACATGCGGCTGCAAAACGTTGGTAGACCCTACAGAATCATGTTTCGGAGGTCCCATGTTCCTCTCGCTGATATCAGCTGCTAAGACTTTCGTAATCCGTAATGGTACTCACAAGTTGGAAGGTCAGAAAGACACAGCAGGGAAAACGCTTGATATGAGACGACTTGTGAAAAGGTTGATAGTATCGGCGCTTTAAAGATGGGCTTCAGTCTACTATGCTGCTTGCAATGACGAATATACCTAGCGCAGCTCGAAATATAGATTTCAAGCCTGATTGTATACAACCTGTTAGACACAGCAAGACTATGGACATTAATACTGGTATATATGCAAGTATGACACGTGTATGCTCACCTCAGTCAGGTATGTCAACGACTAACGTGTCGTGAGTTCCGAATCCAATACAAAACCTTCCAACTGTACAACTGTACAGTTTCTCTATTTCATAATCTTCTTGTTCTGCGGGATGCCACTGATGGATATGCGACGGATTGATTGCGGAGGCGGATCCGCACGTGAGCTCCAACCTTCTCAAGCAAATGTCGAGAGCACAAAAGGAAGAAGACAAGGGCCGTCATTGCTCTGCGGTCCAATATGTGGATGGGCTCAACATATCCGCTTCTTACAGATACTGTTGGCTGGATCGCGGACGCGTCAGGGGCACGTGACCAGTAACACGAACGGAAGGAACTGTATAGTTGGGGGTGTTTGGTTCGAAGAAGAGTGCGGATATACCTCAGTCGTTAATACACCGACTGAGGTATGTAACGAGTTCTCCTTGAAGCATAGAACTAGTATTGTAGTCTAACTGTATTAAACAGGTAGATGCAATATAGTCGTTAATTATTAAACAGTTACAGAAAAATATTTTTCTAGGGGGATTTGACAGAAAATTGTCATTCAGACCTTGTGGTCATTCTACTTCATTATTGTTCAGCACATACCTCAATAGGTGTGAGATACAAGTACAATATTGCCCCGGAGCTCATTTTGGACTAGTTGTCATGGGTATCCACTACAATTATGGTGTCTCGGCGCCCGCCATTGCTCCTCCCAATTGTGTGGGACACAAATGCATACTTTAAAGGAAATTCGTTCTTTACTGTTACCCGACTATCGGGTATTTGGTCTTTCGAATGTTCTTGAGTTATCCTGGTGCGCCACGGCAGAAGGTGATGTTATGAGCGTTGATATCACAAAACTAGAGGAACTCGAGATTATCATGATTCTAGGTCCACATGGTCACTTTCAACACCGTGAATCGATTCAGTAAATCAAGGCGATCTGCCTGAAACAACAACGTAGCATGATAGCTTGTGATAGCTTGAGAGGCGACCCGCTTGGGAGACAAGAAAAACCTGTGAAGTGCCCTTCTTACGTGGCTGGAAAGTGGTGTGAAAGAAGCCGTCTTATTCTATACCTTGCACGCTTTGTATATATGGGCAAATGCTGTGCTGACCGGTATTATATTGATGAAGAATCAACAGGTTCTATCAACGTCATCTTAACCTTTCCTCTCTGAGTATTTTTATCTTTCTCGACCTCAATGTTCACTGTAACCTTGTCGAAAACAGAGATAGTGACCTCGTTCGAACCAGGTGTCGAGGAAGTAGGCACGGTGATGGTGTAGTTATCTGCATCAAATCGAATCTCACGCTTGAACATGACCAAGCCTTCAATTCCAAGCCTATCAAGGATATCAGTACCCAGTATAAGTATTAGAAGGACAGGAATGCTGACTTGGAGACGAAGACACCAAGGCCATTTCTGAAAGCCCTAATCACGAAGGCTTCCTCCCTAACCCGAGTCTTTTCTTTTTCATTTCTGTTTTTTAAGGCAAGACCAACATAAAACTCAACACTCGCACGACCAGCCATTTGTGCCATTCGATGGCGTCTATTAACAACATCCAAAACTCGTTCGACATGCGTTTTGGAATGTAATGACGCGTGCAGAGGTGCGTAGCCGATGGCAGCTGCTAGTTGTCGGTGGGCAAGTACATCTGACAGGTTCAACTTAAGAAAAATTTCCGCTAGTGCCAATCTATCAAATTGCTCACCAGCGTAACGCCTGATAGGACTTGTGAAGTGTGTGTAAATTGGGCTAGCAAGACCATAGTGACCAAATGTTTCGCGGCCGACACTTCCGGAACAAAAGTATTCTGCAGAGAGCATGCATCTTGTCGCCATAATACGAACCAAAGTATTGAAAGCCGGCTCCCTGGGATCCTATATCAACAATATATATTTAGAAACTGAGAAACGTTCCAAGACACTGAAGAAACGTATACGTACTGTGCACTTGTCCAATGACGCTGCAAGGGCCCCAGAGCTGGACACATCCAGTGTCATGCCCTTACGCTTCATCAAAATATCCTGAAGCTTCTCAAAATTCATCCGAGGAGGTGGTAAATGCCGTCTATCCAATCCAAGAGATCAGCAAATATTCTCGGGGATATGCGAGAAGAGATACCTCAATACAGCTGTCTGTGGGAACGTCTCCTGTATTTTCTTTGCAACGCTGATGTTTGCAAGCAACATGAACTCCTCGACTAAGCTATTTGTCTCCCTCATCTCTTTCTGCTCGACGTCGATGGGATCCGACGATTCGGAACTGTCCAAGTGTATTTTGACTTCCGGCGACGCGAGATTAAGCGCACCAGCAGCCATACGACCGGCCTTGAGTTTTTGTGCAAGCTTGTTCAATAATCTGATGCCTTCGGTCAACTCGTCCCGCAGATTTCTGGTGAGAAGTTAGCAAGAGAATGCAGAACAGTCAAGTCCAAGACGCACGGATCATCCTTCCTGAGTTGCGCCTCTTCGTATGTGAATGCAGCTTTCGAAGCAATTACAGATTTCGTAAAACGGACGTTAACAATCTCCGCATTAGAAGTCATTTCCTGGACGGCTCAGGGTTAAGATCTTTTGACGAATTAACGGAGGAAGTAAAGTACCCAAATGCAAGAAAATGCTAAACGTTCAACATATGGTCTCAGTGAACATAGGTTAGTTCCGAGGAGACTTGGGAGCATGTCAATGCGTTTGTCCACCAAATATACGGTAGTCCCTCGCGAAGCAGCTTCGCTATCCATTGGATTATCTGGATGCACAAAGTGCGAAACATCCGCGATATCTAGCAAAAGATTAATTATCATGGAAGTATTGAAACTTGAAGAGACGACACGACTTACGGACGCCGGCTTCAATATTCCCGTTAGGCAGATGCCTAGCATGCAGTGCATCGTCAATATCCTGGCAGCCTATTTCAACAACATGATTGAGTCGATCCAGACTCTAGTTGGGCGATTACGCACCAGGAGGGTCAATACTACAGATGACAAGATCCCTCAAATCCTCACGATCCCTCCAGTCCGGACTAATATCATTTTTTGGTGGGACGACCCACTGATCGCCTTCAACAGGCAAGCAATCAAGGATCGCTTTCCCGAAAGGTCTATACGGGACCTCGAACTCTAATAGGAGACTCTCTTGCTCTGCTTCTTTGCTTTCGACCTTGCCAAGCGCTCGTACGAAGTGTCCTTCAGGGTACCGCGAAGTAACGTCCCATCGGTCGATTGTGACGAGAATTTTTTGGCCGATCAGAGTGGGTGCTTGACGTGTGCGCAGACGAATGCGGGGGAGGAGTCGCGAGACAGGCGTTGCGAAGACGGTTTGTTGGGATAATGAGGTAGCGTTTGAGGATGTCAAGGATGTACTGTCTATGTGGCACACATATCTGCGCGAGTTAAGTGCCAGGTGACGGTAAGAGGAGAGAGTATACATACGCTCGCCAATTCCGCTTGATAATTCCCACGATACGTCCTGTTGGCTGTCTTTCAGAAGTACGTTTGACATTTTCAGCCTGCTTTTCACGCAGAGCAAAGTGATTCTCCTCGTCATCTCCCTCGTCTCCCGAATTGTCTGCGTCATCATTTCTCAATGTTGCTGTGCGAATTGGTCACCTAGAAATCAAGTAAGACAAAAAGGAGTGAGCTTACAGTCTTGATCAACGACTTCATCTGCAGGAGCTTTCCATTCTGACTCAGAGAACACTTCGACGACCACAATGTCTCCATTGACTGCCCGGTTCATATTTTCACGACCAATCAAAAGCACGGGTTTTGTGAATGCGGGCACAGAAACACTCCCCTTTCAAACTCCATCAGTCTTTGAGTGTGAAATAAACAGACTTCACATACCTCAAGGTAGTTATATTGGTTGGCGGCGAAATGCCCTTGATGAAGTTCACCTGCCTTGATCCCAGCAAGTAAAGTAGGCATATGCAGGTACTGTGGTCGTCATAAGCCTCATAAAAAAACAACTGTCAAATTGTGCTACCTCAGGATAAAGAGACTGACGGCTAGCAGCACCGGCCTTCGTAGGCTCAATATCGTTGGAACCCTCGGCCGCAAGCAGATCTAGCAGTTTGTTTGGCTCTTTCATACTTTCCACATATTTGCGTACTAGATCTCCATCAGACAGGGCCGACCTTGAGGAAAATGCATTTCGAACCTGATATGCAAGAGATGCCAGCTTTTTCTGCCTTCCGCCGATTTTCCGCATCTTCGGTCATCAACACGACAGTAGGTATTTTTGGAGGGACTTGACCACGTATGGTGGGCCAAGCCAAGCGGACATGCTCGTTATACCAAGCTGCTGCTTTTCGAATGCCTTCGAAGACATGAGAATTGGCAAGGGACACCGATAAGTAATTTGTCACCTCTGTCATTTCGGTCATTTGGAGTTTCATCTTCCTCCCGTATAATGGCAGTTTCTCTGTCCCTCGGTAAGCCTTTACTTTAATTGGAGTCGTTGGGCACGTACGAGCGATATTCATTATAGAACACCCATATCCGTTTATCTTCCATCTTCGTGAGGGCATTGAGGCGATTGTACAAGGGAAGCGAGCGATGCCGCACTTCTTCTATGACGGTCTGTAGCAGTATAATCGGTGGGGTGAAGAGATTAGACTCGACCAAATCCATCTAAGATTACAGATATTCAACAGAAAGTAAGATAGAGGGAATAACCACGTACCTGTGAGAGGAATACATTTGTATCAGGCAGGATGAAGTGTCCATTGGGATACAGTTGATGGCTGTAGTCTCCAATCTTTGGTAATGGAAGGTTCGATTCACCACACGCATTACATTCCTGAACTCCACAAACTACATCGTCCCTTAGGTACCTTTCACGCAGGACTAAAATATCCTAGGTCAATTAATCGAAAGGAGTCAAAAGGCTGAATACCTTTGATGACCTTGCCACGAGCAGTCTTTTTGAAGAACTTGCGTTGAGTTACTACGGCTTCCGATCGCGGACGCTTTCGTATTGAAATTTCTACCATATTGAAACGGCACTAGTTTCTTGAACTATCCGAGTGCAACTCTGTCCTGTTTCCCGATCCAAAAGTCCAAAAGAGCACTGATATTACCAGTAGTGAGCAGACACTTCCTTCGAGATAGTGATGGTCAGTGAACGCGAAAAGTCCTGCGTCACGTGACAACCTTCCTCAGCAAGGTGGAAGACTAAAAACGACAAGATGACCATCTAGTATACTCTCAACAATCAACATCTGAATTCTCCGCATCCTACAGTAACTATTCTGGTCTCGATGGTTTCGTGATTCTCAATGCCGCTTCCAAAATGATGAGAATAACACTATGAAAGAGGTTCGACACCCGTGAAACAGGCCGCCAAAAAGAGACTAAACATGTCAAAAAGCACCTCAAAGCATTTTTGCTGGCCTGTCGTACGCGTGACTTCACCCTAGTTTCGACAGGATTTGAGCGACCACTTAGGAATAGAAGATCATTATCCGCGTGGTTTCCTTTTCTATATATCCAGACGTTAGTCTGCAAGGGAACATGTATGTGTCAGCACAAAACAACTAAGGCTTTCAGGGCAGAACCTTTCCAATGTAAAGTAGAAACCGGGTACTAGCAGTAACTACACGGTGATTATTTCTGGTGTCGCCAATTATATGTCATGTCATGATAAATGCACGAAACGGCTTTTTTGGGGTTGGATGGTGCAAGCAGGGACTAGGAAATTCACTTCCGCGACAGAATTACACGGTCGATAGGATTCATTCGATCTAGATAGATAAACCATCGATGTTAGAGAACCAAACAGCCCTAGAAGTAGGGACAGGTTGTAAAAGATGTCTGGCAGAAACCAATGCTAGGTTTTAATTGCATATTTCTGACTCACGGCTGAACAAGCACTGTATAGTGAAGTGTAGTATGCAGTATGCATGTGAAGTCTGAGATCTGAGCTCTCCAGTTATATCTGCTGGAGTCCAATGTGTGCACGTGGTTCAAGTCCCAATATTGCCTTATGTAAAGGATGATATTTATAGCCGTCAGGATGACCTCCATCCATTGAACGAACACCAGCTTCAAGTATAGATGGGTCCTACAGACCTCTGGTTCGATAATTTACTCCAAGAGGAAGCAGATATCGCGGAACAGAGTCCATATCTCGGTATAATTAGGACCCCTGCGAGCTCCTCAACGGTTTCAACCGATGGAAGCCTTACGACGCCAATCCCTACTCGACCGGTCTTACAGAAAGAGTTTAGCGTTACACCAATACAGCCCAGACTTTCTCAGAAGAAGAGCCTCGGACAACTCGCATCCCCATCATCTCCTGTTCTGCCACGGTTCACGAAGCCACCTCCTGTCGCGCGATCTCAAACACTCCCAAGAGTGTTCCAGATAGAGAATAAACCACGACGGCGGCAGGCGGAACTTGATCAACTGGCTCTTGCACCAGAAACAGCCGAGAGAATTCGACGATGGATAATTGGCATAGCAATTGGTGTGTACGCGATTCATATCTCAAGTTGTGTTTTGTCTCAGATTCAATTCCAGTCGATTTCGACGTAGACGATGGTCCAGTCATTGATGGGATATACCCAACCTGCATGCTTATGCCTGTCGAGGCAGAAAACTTGTGAGACGTGTACTTTTGTGGTGTTGTTCAATTAACAAACACTATGAGCAGGGCATTTTCTTCGTTTCCTGACTCACTTCAGTTTGATCAAGGATCACAAAGCCACTCATTCCGCATCCGTGAGCAACTTTCTTCCATCATCGCTGAGAAGCGTCCGCCGACAAAGGACGGATTCATATATGGCTTCTCGCATTTTACTCAGAAGAAAGACCCGAATTCGAAGCGTGGTTACGAGCAGGTAAAAACTACAGAAATCTAGTTGTGTTTCCCTCGTTTACCTATTTCTCAGCGCTCCGTCGTAATTCTTACGCAGCATCAGTATCCGGCTTTCTTCTCGCTGCTGATATCAATATTCGGGCCTTTGTTCCAGAAACATGGAATACCCATACTAGAAACAGCCTGCCAAAATATAGCGACATGGTATGGTGTCATATGTATATGGAGTATTATACTGAATGACTACAAAGTAAAGGCGCGACCCTGTTCCAGGAGAGACTCTGGAGCTTGGTTTCCTTGGCTCTGTCATTAGCCTTGTCATTCCTCTCAGTATCAATGAACAACAGTTCATACCAGATCCATCCGCAGCTAGGAAGTACGACCCTAGGGAGCATGTGAGCAACGACGATCTTCCGAGCAGACGCTCGCTAATTTCACCAGGTTGTTTCTTCGTCTTCATCGATGATTCCGGCTCCCCTTTCGCTATTCGAAGGAGCGGTGACGCAGCTTTGGTCGATATGGGAATGTCTAGTACTGTGCGAGCCTCTTCTTATTTTCGGCACGTCGCCAGCACAGACAAGCCAGGCAGTTTGGTGGCTACGAGACCTGATGCGGCCGGTATGAGTACTTAAGTTGTTAGCGGAGCGAGGCTGATATATCCAGAAGATACCCTTCGCTGGAGACTTTCGTCCATACTTTACTATGCAGGACGGAGATCACTCTGCACTTATCAACAACCGTCCTCCAAAACCTGGCATTCTTCTCGGCGTCACAAATCCTTTTTTCGAGAAATCTTGTGCCCATTGGCCTCATATACTCAGCCTTGGGCGTCGTCGAAGCAGAACTCCGACAGCTCAGTCGTCAGCTTCTGGTGGGCCTGCTGGCCCCTTACCAGGTTGGAAATCCAAGACCCATAAACGTTATATCTCCAAAGATCGCGCCCTGCTTAAACAATTAGAAAGTGCTTTGCATGGCGATGCAAGACAGAGTATGTCAGCATCATCTGTAGCATACTAAAGTTACAACTGATGTGAAACATCCAGAACTGCTTGCTTCTCTTGCGCTGCGCCAACACTTTCAATCTCGCACGACAGAAGTCATCACGCCCCTAGCAAGATACCTCAATACTTTGATACCCACACCTATTGAGGTTTCACGAACCTCGACTCAAAATACCCTTCGCCTTAAGCCTTTTAATAACGCTAATTTTTTCACTTCATTGAAGGTTCATGGGAGCACTTTGCCGTTTCGCTCAACGAGTAAGCGTACAGAGTTTTACGAGCGTCTACTAAAAACGCCAGGGTTTGGGTTATGGCTTGCGCAGCAGGAACAGATTGTAGAAGGAGTCTTGAAAGAGAAACAACTAGTATAGAAGCAAGGTAGATTGAATTATGACGCACGGGCCATCAGTAAACAAGTATAAACATTCTCTAAAATTCAGTTACTCGTCGAGGAGCTATGTTCAATTCGTACCATCATCCTCCACGTCACACTGTTACCTGTTTCTTCACTTATTGTGTTTGCGTCCTGTGTATCTTGTTTCCAAACGATTGTACGAGCCTCTATCTGTATTCGTAACGCATGTAAGATCCATTCCCTGTCGTTTGGCTAACATTGTAGAGCCCAGTCCTGTATGCGTCTCATTGTTGTTCTCTTTGTTGCTTTCTTTGCCTGTTGTTATTGTCATGTCGATACTCAAATGTTCCTGTGATTCTTAACCTACAGAACAAAGACTTTTGGAACTTTTCGACCATTGCCACATCTTAGACCCATTGAGAGTCCATCGACGCTATGCCAAAAGAAGATTATGATTTGTACGTGGAGGACAATTATCGGAGGTCGTCCCATTCACAAGAGGAGGTTGGTGTCATACGATACCATTGCACATGTCTTGTATTGATTTACAATGTAGAGCGGGCGCTCACAGCGCCGGGAGGATTCGGTGGAGACGATGATCTCCAAAGTTGAGCCCAACACTGGCGACAAGCGCCCCAGAGAAGACGATCATCACGAGCGTATCGCTTCTCCGGCTTCACGTCAAGCTGACGCAAACAACACACAAGCTTCCCCTCAGATGCAAGGGGGAAGTCAAATTTCAAACCAGATGGGGAACGGTAATTTTATGCAAATGGGACAGCACATGGGAGGAATGCAATTGATGAACAATGGAGCAAGTGATATTCCTGGGTATGACGCTTTGTATATTGGCGACTTGCAATGGGTCCGTTTGTCTTGTCGTTTAGCCCTTTGTCATTATGAGTTGTCTCACATATGTTCCTTGTTTCTTTTCATTTGTACAGTGGACGACTGATGAGGACTTGCGCCGCGTTGCGGCCACTCTTCGAGTTGACATTGCCCTAAAGGACATCACGTTCTCTGAGCATAAAGTTAACGGCAAGAGCAAAGGGTAAGTTGGTAGAAGGTAAGTAGATTTATGCTGACAGGCCATATCTCGGTAGGATTGCTTATGTAGAGGTTCACGACTCCAAAGGTGCCCAGATATTAAAGCAATGGTTCGACAACCAGTGAGTCATTGTACCTCTGGCTTCAAGATTTGCGTCCCCCTGATCGACGCTTCGTTTAGTGACTTCCAGAATCGGCGAGCGACAGCAACCTTGACTAATTCGGCGCAAGGCAACCCGTTCCGCACTCTACCGAAAGGCACGTTATCTTCCTCTTCACATTGATTTATCTAACTTCTCAATCAAGAACCGCTTTCACGAAATACGCAGAATCAAGTGCCATCGTCAATACCGACGGTAGGCACCGGGATGGGTCGCGGGAGTCAGAATTTGCGTGGGAACAACATGGGTATGGGTATGATGAATCGTGGAGGTATGATGGGTGGTGGCATGATGCGGGGGAACATGATGGGCGGTGGGATGGGTATGATGGGAGGCGGCTTTATGGGCAACGGTGGTTACGGTGGTAATAATTTTGCTGGCGGTCGGGGTGGTATGGTGCCACAAGGCCCGCGTGGTGGTATGATGAACAGCGGTCGAGGGAGTATGATGAGTGGTATGGGTGCGAATTTCTAGCTTTCCAGTCTACACGCCGTACGCGTGTAGTTTCTCGCTTACTCTGATGCTCTGGATGGCATTTTGACTGATCGCGACCCGCATTCGATATTCTGGTCATTTCAATTTTGCGTTTCTCTAATATCAAAGCATCGACTCCCTATGTCTCGATGAGAGCGTGTCGTCTCTCTTTTTGCATTAATTGTGTCTCCTACCTTTTCTGTCTTCTATATAGAATGAGCTATGCCCCGAGTCTTTGGTGTAGCTTGTTGGAGGCTCAAACCCTCCAACTCCAACTCCAACCTCATTTTGTTGTTTGACAACAATCATCATTATATGATCATCGCAGGTCTCGTTGTAGTTCTTATCAATCAATAAAGGATGCATCTACTTGGGGCGACATATATATATATGTCTACCTGGAAGTCAATTTAACGAGTGCCATTAATGCGCAGTCGTAGTCAAAAAAGCGATCAAACTTAACAGCGCTACATTTTGTCCATAGCTGACCGAGACACCTTTTCCAGTTCTATAAAGGCGCCTCAACCGGGCTGCCGCAGTTTCTGATAAGTATAGTATTAAAAAAGGATACGGCGTTTTCTCATTCCCTCCTGTTTCAGTTCGATGTTTCAATCTGTCAGCCAGTTTATGATGACAGACGCGTGCATACAGTTAGGAATCAATCAAAAGTACCTGCCACGAGAGATGACATCGCCGTTCGTTCTCTAACATCCTGTGGTCCCTTTACGATACTGAGCAAACTCTCTTTCTTCCTCCTTCTTGGTCAGCGCGGCCTACACCTAAAGTGGTGTGATGCCAGGTAACGATATTGTCCGGGAGATGTAAGCGGGCTGCTTTGACACAAGCTTTATCGGTTTCTTGGTCAAATTCATGCGCACATCTGAAACAGATACTTGGACAACTATCTGCATATCTTCGCAATTTGTGTGTCATTTTATTAATTACGTTTTCTCAACTTCATTATATTCCCCGTTAAAGCGTTTCTCTTTTACGATCACCTTATCACTTTCGGTCAGTATTCTCCTCCGGCCTTTTTCCTCTTATATATCTTGTTACCCTGGCCAGGTGATGAGGTCAACTACCTTTGGCTTCGCCCAAAGAGCCAAAGTACCTATTGGTTCTTCTTCAACCGGTACTTCACATTCCTGGGTAACCTTCTTTTGATTGTGTTTGGACAAACGAACCTTGCGCCAGACGTGCGGCACGTTCTTATGTTCCCTTTTATCTACCCAACTAACACTGTGCCAGAGGTGAGCCAAGACTTGCTCTTTGTCGTGGATTATATAGTATCTTTGCTCCATTTTTAAGTTGTCGTCGCTATCTTCTGTCTCGGCAATTACTGTTGGTTTCTAATCAAGTGCTCGTCTGCAGTACGCATGACCCTTTGACCCTGGCTATTGTTTGATATCTAACGGTCCAAACAGTGCTCCTGACTTTACGGGTCTATGCACTCTACAATTGTTCCTTTCGCATTCTGATTTGCATGCTCGGCAGTGGCATGGTATTGGGTGGCATCGCATGCGTATGTTTTTTGCTTTGTCTCTTATTGATTCAGAGCTAATACTGAGATTACCATCACAAAGTGGGCTCTCTTTGGACAAAAAAGCACCCCAGGCCAGGAAATTGGAGGCTGTCATATTGGGCTTTCACATATCACGTATGTGCATCTGATGAGATATATGAAGTACCATTTTTCTAACACCTTATAGGGCTATTCGTGCGGTTACTGCCAATTTCTTCGGGGTCGTTGCTGATAATTTTCTGAAGTATAGATCTTGCTAGTGCCTGGGAAGCCCTGTTTGTTTATGACTCCATTTTATTCAGCCTCACGACGTTTAAAACATGGAAGAACCGAGATCGAATCATCCTCAATCAGGCAAAGAATACGATATTATACCTCATTTTTAGAGATGGTGAGCTGGTTATACCGGCGGTCATGTGTCGGAGGCTGATTCCTTATAAGGTGCAATATACTTTGCGTGAGTGTTCAAAACCAAGAACGCTCAGGCAAAAAATGAATCATACATCCAGTGCCATGGCATTCGCTAACCTGGCAAATATTTTGACATTCTATGTACGTTTTGTCGATCTGTGTATATTTCTCTTCTTGAGGTTATCCCTAGTTTTGGAGTGTATGTCCTTCCTCCAATACCAAGTCATGAACACTCCCCCAAATTATCCTCGCCCTTCCCGCAGCCGTTTCTGAGAGGGGGATTGTCCACGTTTGCCAGCGGGTTTGTACCACTTTAAGATATCCGGGACACTGCCTAGCTAATTCTTCCAGTGTATCTGTCGCGCTGATATCACGCCTGATACTCAACCTTCATAAAAAAGGCAACGCAGGGATCTATTCAACGCGGACGACTGTTGCAAACATCAGCATGGAATTCCTGTCTTCTTCTCCTGATGTCGAGTTAGATACCATCTGGACTGGCGATGTGTAGCGCAACACCCTTCGACCGGTCCAAGTTTCATACTCAACCACGACATTACCACTGCATCCTCGTTACATACAGGATCAGGCGCCACTGTATCAACATTACGAAACTACTTATCGTTCCCGGTATTATAAACCATCATTCAATCGGGATGCATTGATTTCGACTTGAACGTGTTTGCTGCCTATATCCCTCAATGCTTATACTGCCCACAAAGCCTCGCTCATTTTGAAAGAACTATATTCCGCCGGAACTTCTCGCTCAAATGATCTATCCGATTCGGATCTGTCAGTGTGGAGAACACGTTGGAGAGAATCGATTAAGAAAATTATGTATAAGGTGTATGACAGCGCTCTTGGCCTCGGTCGCGAATTTGAACCTTGCCGGCCTGATATTGATCTTTCGATGCAAGGTTCTTCAGATCATCCCCTAACGGCGCTTTGCGAACCTCCCTCCTGTCACTATGTCCCATTCACTACGTCCCATTGACGGTCCATCACCTCAGTTTTTGAAAATGCTGGACGACCTATCCCTTCATTCAGAATTAGCCGATGCAGTGCGGGGAATGTAAGCAGCCTGACGGACCTGCTTTGCTAGCATCGTCAATATATTAACTGCACCTTTGGATCAGCTATCTGAACAATTTTTTGCATTTCTTCGGAGTCGGTATGTCATTCTGATACTATTCTCGATATTCTGACCAGCTATCGTTCCTCTCAAGCGTTCTTGTTGTACGACCATTTGATCACGTTAGGTCAGTTTTCTACATTGTAAGCTTCACCCCCCTTCATGTCTTGTCACCCGCACCGTGGTTAGGCAATGAAGTCAACTATCTTTGGTTGCACCCGAAAGCTCAAAGTACCTATTGGTTCTTCTTCAACCGTTATTTAGCATTCATTGGCAACCTTGTAATCATCGTGGTCGAGCAAACGGACCTTTCTCCAGACGTGTGGCTCGTTCTCATCCTTCCTTTCATTTACTCGACTAACTCCAGTGACAGAGGTCAGCCAAGGCTTGCTCTTGTCATTGAACATATGTTTTATCATTGCTCCTCCCTTAAGTTGCCGTCGCTACATTCTATCTCGTCAATTACTATTGGTGTTTAATCAAGTGCTCGTCTGCAGTACGCATGATTCCTTGTCCAGACTAACGTTTGTTGATGTGTGATGGTGCCGATAGTCCTCCTGACTTTACGGGTCTATGCATTCTACGATTGTTCCTTTCGCATTCTGGCGTACATGCTCTGCAGTGGCATGGCATTAGGTGGTATCGCATGTGTATGTTTTCTGCTTTGTCTCTTATTTATTCCGAGCTAGTACTGAGATTACCGTCAAAAAGTGGGCTCTCTTTGGACAGAAAAGCACCCCAGGCCAGGAAATTGGAGGCTGTCATATCGGGCTTTCACATATCACGTATGTGCATCTGATGATAGGTGTCAAGTACGACTCTGTTAACACAACATAGGGCTATTCGTGCGTTAGTGCCAACGTCTTCGGAACTGTTGTTGATATCTATGGAGTATAGGTCTTGCTAGCGCCTGGGAAGCCCTGTTTGTCTATGACTCAATCTTATTCAGCCTCATGATGTTCAAAACATGGAAGAACCGAAATCAAATCATTTTCAGTCAGGCCCAAAATACAATAATATACCTCATTTTTAGAGATGGTGAGCTTGTTGCACCGGTGTTCATGTGTCGTAGTCTGATTCCTTAAAAGGTGCAATATACTTTGTGTGAGTGTTCGAACCAAGGACGCCCAGGCAAAAAACGAACCTTATATCCAGTGTCATGGCATTTGCTAACCTGGCAAATATATTGACATTCTACGTATGTTTTTGCCATGTCCACATATCTCTTGAAGCTGAGAACGTCCTTAGTTTTGTGGCGTATGTCAATGACTCCGTTTACCAAGCCGTATCAACACTTCCTCACGACCTTTTTCGTAGCCATTTATGAGCGGAGCACTATCCACGTTCGCAAGCGGGTTCATATCATTTTCAGCTTTCTATAATTTCACCATGCTAACACCCTTCAGCGTTTCCGTCACGATGGTATCGCGCCTGATGTTCAACCTTCGTGAAAAGGTCACGGACGCGGGGATTCATACCACGACAAACATCGCCAGCACCCCAGTTGAATTTTTGTCGCCTTCCACAGAGATTGAACTGGATACAATCTGGAGTGGCGATATGCAGCACTGCACCATCCCATCTGTTCGTAGTCTCGGACCCGTCGACGAGGATAACACGAATATAGACCTCGCTCCATCATGACCACTCCAAAAAACACGAACACTTACTGCTATATGATGATTGCGAGACTATTTCTGATATTTTTGAGTATTAGTTTACATGTTACAGTCTTCACCCGAAGTGTATTTCTACATAGGCTTACAACCACGGACTACTATCGTCACGCCACATGGAATAAAAACGTCTCGTTCGGACCAGTGCTTCGGTGCGATGGAAAGCGTGAGATTACGATTGAGTTCTAGCGTCACGACGTACACACGGTGTCCAATACAATTAGGTATCATCGTCGAAAGATAACAGTGTCTTGCTAGGTTTCTTTGGTTTCTTCCTTGATGATGCTCCTGATTTATCTTCCGTGTCGGCAGGGACCTTGCGCTTGTTAAGAGAAGGTTTCGGCGTGCCTTTGGATGAAGAGAATGACAAGCCGCCCGTTTGCGTTTGGTTGTCTCTAGCATCTTTGTTGGAGGTGGTATTTAAAGTCACTCCAGCACAGTCTTCCCTTGGCGCTCGGCTTGGAAGAGGTGGAAACCCTTTCTCTGATAATCGGTGAGGTAAACAGAGAAGAAAGCTTTCTATGAACCATTCTACCTTCGCGCCTGATCTTCTCTGCCTCATAAGCCGTGAGGTGTTTCCCTTCCTTAAGAACAACCACCTGTGGCTTTTCGTCTCCGTCATCTTCATCTGCGCTTCCTGGATCATCGTCCGGTCGTACGGGAATGGAAGGCCGCCTAGGTATTGGTGGGCGGCCGGATCCATCGTCCTCAAACTCTTCATCAGATGTGTCTGGTGCACCAGCAATTTTATTCTTCAGTTTCTGAAGAAACGTTGGAGTATGTTGACTATAAGCCAGTCGAGATGAGAGTTGGTGACGAGTCGGTTCCTTTGGAGGCATCGAAATCTCGCGCTGTGGTGAGATAGAGATTCCGATGTTTCTCAAGTCATGACACTGGATGAGATTTTGGAAGCAGCGGGTGGATGTTATGTAAGGGCTTATTATTTGTTGATTTCCAGGCATGGCCAAACAACAAAACATGGTGACTTTTGAATCTTCTTGCAAGCTCCTCAACTACCCAATCGTTCCCTTCAAACTGGAGCGATGTAATATCTCATTTGCTAGATACTGCTGTATCTACTTGGTTGTTGCACAGACTCGGTCCATAAAGAGTCACTTTCTTGATCACATGTTTTTACTTGTAATCACCTTACACTTCAGGCACAGTGAAGAATTCTGGAGAAACACCTTGTAAAAACAGGTTATATAGGTTATATGACTTCTAGCAAGTGTTTTGAAATTTGCATGGAAATCATCTAAATACTGAGATGGTAATCATTATTCATACTCAGTACTTTCCTACATTATACACGAATGCAATACATACATTAACTGCTGCCTAGGTACAAGTAACATAGTTGTTCACCATCACTGGCAAGGACTCTGGAGGTCTTACACCTCTGCAACCAGTTACCTGATAAATATTTCCTGTTGTTTGGCATGTATCAGCCACTCAAGCAACTTTTCTTTTGATTTCAATGGAGTGATGTAGCTAAGGCTATTTACTGTAAGAATATCTCTGGATTTTTCATAAGGAAATACAATATGTAACAAAAATTGTGATAATGAGATGTAGAGAGAGGATTTTGAGTACCAAAAATATTGCTTTTGAAGTTTCAAAAAGTCTTTCCTTAATTGTAATTACTAGCCAGCACAGTCCTGCTGGCTAACTATTATACAAGGGCCTGAACAGAATTTTGCTATGTTCTAAAACATGGAGTACATGCCACTGTAAGTAAGTAGCCACATATATTATGTTATGTAGCTGAGTGATGGCTGGTCAGAGATGTGCATGATGGTGGGCATGATCTGAGATGCCAATCCTTAGCCAACAGCAGCACTTAGGGCTCAAAATGATGAGGTTTTCCATCACAGGCAACCTGAAGTTTTATCTTAGCACCTGACATTGCTTAGCACCTTGCTAACTTGGATGAACAGCATAATTGTGGACTTTTTATTATATAGTTTAATTCATGGTATTTACTTACATTCTTACTAGTTCACTGCCCTTTGGTGATGGTTGGCTCTTTAGTGATGGTTAACTTTTTTTAGTATAAATACCTACTTTTTGTTAGTAGCACATCATCAACTTAGCAGTGAGAGATTGTATCCCACTACTTGGTCACCTTACATTACAGATTTTCTTTTTAGTCAACCATGTTGGCAAGGATACTCTGTCTTAGCTTTCTCTCTCTCTCTCTACATCTCTTTACAACATCTTAGCACCTTGCAACTATGGCTTAGTGTTTGTGCTTAGATTTGCTAAGCAATTTCTTTGTTATATTCTTTCATTTTAGATGCTAACACTTAGCACTTCTTAGCACTCATTTTTAGTGCCTCTTGATGCTCTTCCTTAGTGCCTTTTAGTGCTCATTTCTAATGCTTCTTAGTGCTCCTTCTTTGTATCTCTTAGCACTGTCTTTTGGCACCTCTTTTACTGCATTAAGCACCTTATGTAAGTACTTTCAGTCACCCACTTCCTTTGCCACCTACTTCTTGCCTCCATAAAACACTAAATATGCCCAAAGCAAAATTAACTAAGTAACTGTACTAAGTAATAATGCACTTGACTCAATTTAGATGTAATCATCAGATCAGCAAAACCTGGCAGTATCAAAATAGTACCATTACTGACATTGTTATTAAACAAGTACAGTTTTTCAATATTGCAATCCTGATGCAAAGCACTATAAGTGTGCCAATCACTTTTATAATTTCACACATATCACATACCATTTGTTGCCACTGAATAAAGCAACTTATAGATACATATACAACCAACCTACATAGTAGCACCCTCAATCATTTCTATCACAGACTGAGGATAAGCTATCCATATAGATATAGCATGGATATTGTACTTATTGTACCTTAGATCAGACTAAACATAGTCTGTATTATCACAGGTATAAACTATAGTTATTTCTATCACAGACTGAGGATCAGACTAAACATAGTCTGTATTATTACAGGTTTACTTCTTTGATTCTAACACTCAATATAGCCATTTATACAAGACTAAAGTGCCATTACTGATATTGCTAGTCAATAAATGTCATTATATAGACACTCTTTGTAAGGAGAACACTTAATGTCTGCAAAACTCCTTCTAACAGAGTCAGTAAGCACTGGTGACAAGAAGGAGTTGAGCAGGCATAGAGGCAAGCAAACTCTAACAAAAGAAATTGACAGGAGACTGGTTTCCAGACCATGTCCAACTCTACACTGAGCTTAGTCTAATGATGTCCCCACTCTTAGCACATCTGAATGACTACTTGACCTGTTTTATCTTCTTTTGTTTTCTAGTAGTTAGCCTTGATGAGTCATATGCATGAACCTTACTCAGCATCAATTATTGTTAGTTATACTCCATTACATACTGATGAGCTACGATTCATGCCTTTGACACAAATTTTGTAGCTCGTTGAAGGCTTTGCCCTCAACCCCCCCCAACTAAGTCTCCACCCTAACTGAATGAATCCACAACTCTCAAAGCATTATTGTAAGCTAGATTGATTTTTTCTTGAATTCTTTGGATTTTATTGAGCATTTATAAATCTTTAAAAAAAACTATAAATCAGTGTATTAGTAGTCTTTGAATTTTTCCTGATTTTCTGGTGATTTTCCTGGAATTATTTGAGCATTTTCTACTAACATCTTCTGAAAAACAGACTAATTGAAATTTTCTTGAAAATTTCAGATTTATTTAAGCATATATAAATCTCAGAAAAAACTCTCATCAGTGTATCATTAGCCTCTGAATTTTTCCTGATTTTTTAGTGATTTTCTTGGAATTTTCTAAGCATTTCTAATACTGAAATAAGCCAACTCTTATGTTATTACCCTAAAAGGAAGGTTCTTGGTCAGCCTTGGTAATCACATTTTTTTCCCAGGCCTTGTCGCATTCTATATAGATGAGCTACGATTTGTGTCTTCGGCACAAATTTCGTAGCTTGTTGGGGGCTTTGCCCCCAAACCCTCCCAACTAAGCCTCCACCCTAACCTCACTTTGTTTGGTTAGGGCTCCAAGTATGTACAAAGAACTCAGTGCTCATTCCTGGCCTCAACCTAATGAATTTCACAACTCAGTGCTCATTTCCGGCCTCAACCGAACGAACATTCCTGGCCTCAACCGAACATTCCCAGCCTCAACCTCACTTCGTTCGGTTAAGGCCTCCGCATTTCACAACTCAGTGCCCCTTCTACAACTCTGAGAGTATTATTGTAAGCTAAATTGAATTTTTCTTGAATTTTTCAGATTTATTTAAGCATTTATAAATCTCAGAAAAACTAAAATCAGTGTATCAGGAGACCTTGAATTTTTTCTGATTTTTCAGTGATTTTATCTGAATTTCTTAAGCATTTTATACACACATCTACCAAAAAACAAACAAAAAAGGAAGTATTTGTCAGCCTTAGTCAGAAACTGTCAAAACTGACTAAGCACATCATTTCCCAAAAAAACAAACAAAAAAGGAAGTATTTGTCAGCCTTAGTCAGAAACTGTCAAAACTGACTAAGCACATCATTTCCCACAAAACAGATGTCCCATATTATATAGACGAGCTACGATTCGTGCCTTCGGCACGAATTTCGTAGCTCGTTGGAGGCTTCGCCCCCAAACCCCCCCCAACTTAGCCTTCACCCCAACCTCACTTCGTTCGGTTAGGGCTCCAAGTATGTATATAAGTAACTCAGCCTTCACCCCAACCTCACTTCGTTCGGTTAGGGGTTCCAAATATGTATATTCATAACTCAACTTCTATCATGACTTACTTTCATTATGTCTTACTGATTCAAGCATATGTTGTTAAAGAATAGAAAGTTCACATTTATCAAGAAATGATGTTACAATTCCAAGTTATATATATTCTATTAGTACAGTATCAACAAATATCAAGTTAGATGCTAAAATATAAAAGTCAGTAATAAGTAGGTAATTAACAATCATACTCACATTTGTAAACCCAAAAAATAATGCTACAATTCCAAGTTATATGTACAGTATCAAGTTAGATGCTAAAATATAAAGTTAGTAATAAGTATATAATTAACAATCACACTTACATTTGTAAACCATTAAGAACTTCTTGATATACAATATTTGCAGTCGCTCTTGATGTATTTTCTTCTGACAAAATCACCTTGATACGATCTCCTGATGTGCATCGAGAAAGTGCAACATAGAGTTGGCCATGTGTAAAAACCGGTGATCGAAGGTCCAATCCAACATGCTTGACTGATTGCCCTTGAGACTTGTTGATAGTCATAGCAAAGGCCAATCGAATTGGAAACTGTCTCCTGCATAATGGTATGGGCAAATCCTCTTCAGAGGCATCTAGATTGATCCTTGGAATCAAAACAGTTGAACCTGCAAACTTGGCATCTCCACTGATAATACGACATCTGAGGACTCTAGTGCTGATGTGAGTGACAATCATTCTTGTTCCATTGCAAAGTCCTTTGGTTGTGTCCAGATTCCTGAGAAGCATGACAGGAACTCCAATCTTCAAAGCCAGTTTAGCCAAAGGCAAACTACTGGCTTTCAAAGAGTTGAGATATTCCACAGGATATAATGCAAGGCCATCAGGATTCCTGTTATCAGAGAGAACAGAATCTGCACTCTGTAAGATCCTTTCTTCCCCTGGATACCTCTTTAGAACTTCTGCATTGATCTCCTCTATATCTGAGTTCTTGCCAGAGAGAATAGTCCGGTCCAGGTAATACTGATCATTTTGAGGATGACCAATATCAGGATATGTGGAAGAAATCAATCCAGTGATAGAATTGTCATCACAGATCATCCTTTCAGGCAATTTGACTGTTTCTCCAGGTCCTAGATTTTTCCCTGCACCAACATCCAACAACCAAGCTGCATGAGCAATATTCTCTGCAGTCTGATCCAATCTCATATTTTGGACCAAGTAGTGGACTTGGATATGATCCCAAAGTCGGCCCCTTTTGAGTGAAGCAGCAATCATCTGCTGCCTGAGTCCATGTGGAACCACTGGAAGAGTTTGCCTAAAGTCCCCTCCAAAAACCACAGTAACTCCACCAAAGAAAATGTCGTTATCGAAGATGTCCCTGAAGCCACGATCTACAGATTCAATGGCATTTTTGTGTTGCATTGGAACTTCATCCCAAATAACAACTTTGGTGCGAAGTATGAGCTGTGATAACTAGGTTCCTCTCTTGATATTGGCAATGGATGTGTCAAGAGCAGGAATGGGAATTTTGAATCTTGAATGAGCTGTCCTACCCCCTTCCAACAATAAGGCAGCAATGCCAGATGATGCTACACATAATGCCACATCTCCATTGGAACGAACTGCAGCAGCCAGAGTATTGCAGACAAAGGTTTTGCCACATCCTCCAGCACTGTGAATGAATAGCATCCTGCCCAAATTGTTGTTCACTGAGTTTATGACAGCATTGAAAGTCTCCAGTTGTTCCACATTGAACTTGGCCTTGTTACCCTCCACTCTTTGCTTGAGCTCTTCAACATCATAATTGGTTTCATCTTCTAAAAGCCTGTTGCCTAGAAGAATGATCAGTATTCAAGTTAATCTTTTATGCAAATGCCAATTACCTGGAACTATATTCCAATTCTGTTGAGCCTCTGGCATGTTGGGAAAGTCTTTCAGAGTTTTTCCAAAATTCATCAAAGTGTCATTGATGAGATAAAGGCCATAGTCATAGACATCCTCATTGGTAAAGACTCGGTCCCTGTATTGCCTAGTATGTTCCAATCTGTGTCGAAGATCATCACAGATAGAATGTTTGAATTTGTCCCATAGAGCCTCAGGAGTGGCAGGAGCACAGTGGAATAGAATAGTGCAAAACAGCTGCCTGAGAGCTGATCCTAGTTGGATTGGAGCAGCTTCAGTGAGACACTGCCTCCATTCTGCATCATCTTCCAAAAGACCTAGAGCCTTGCATGCTTCTTGATAAGTGGGATAGATATGGCCATTGACTGTCCTGAGATCAGCCCATGAAGTTGCATTGGTTACAACAGTCAAGAGCATCCTGAGATAGAACCTTTCTCCCTGTCTTGGTGAAGCAAAATACATCCTTCCAATTGCTGTCCCTCTCTGCCTCTCCTTCCAACTCCGTTTAGATGCTTCATAAACAAACTTGGTTGGAAAGTTCTGATAAGTGGTGTTATTATTGGGAAACCTGGTATTGGCTTCAAACCAAGCTGTGAGTGCAGTCTTGTCTGCATTAGGTCTAGCAGCCACCACCTGTATTGGTTCATCATCTGGGAAATAGACTTCATGCTGGTTTTCCAAATGCACAGGCAATCTGTACACTGAAGGATATTCAGCATGCATGTTGAATTCAAAGATGTGCCAGCAAGCCTCAGGAGCAGAAATGTATCTGGCATCCAAATGTTCCTTGATTTCATCCCTCTCCTCCCTAGCAATCTCCAAAGTTGTCCTATCATGGCCCTTGTAGATGTACTTGTGAATGTATTTGATTGCATCCACTGAAGCACAGACTTCCACATTGATATGACATTGGAATTTGGCTGAGAGATATGGATTGTATGGGACAACATTACGATTGTCATAACGACGACCATGCTTTTCAAAAAAGCGGCCATTGTTAGGTCTGGCATATTGGGGATAGCCATCATCACCATACTGTGTAGCTTCCTGAAATTCCTTGGGATATCTCTTGGAACATTTGCCATCTACCATGCACTTGGCATTGGGAAAATCTGCTCCACATGGACCATGAACCATATTGGTAGTAACAACCTAATAACAAAGGTCAGTTACTGCATTGATAATTCAAGCAAAGCCAATACCTGATACAATTGAGGCTGAGTCACTGGATCAGGAATTTGAGCAGAAACAATAGTGTCCACATGAGCTGCATCTTTGATCTTGTCATGATGATGGAAAAAGATCAAGATATGTATATGTGGAAGTCCCCTCTTTTGAAATTCAATGGTATGGACAGATGCCACACATTTTCCAAATAGACCATCTTTTATGTCCTTCAAAAGAGCATTCTTCTTGAGTTCAAATACTCTGGCAACAATATCTGGACGGTCAGAAGCTGTTTGCCTCTTTCCATTAACCATAGGTTCCTTTAGCAGAGCCTCTTCAATTTCTGGCCACTTTGGATTGGCAGTCATGGTGATGAAGAGATCTGGTTTATGGAAATGCCTGCAAATAGCCATAGAGTCCTGGAATAATTGCTGCATGTGTCGTTCACTTCCAACATGAGAAGAGGGAAGGACTACCCGTCGGCTTTGCCTGCGTAAGTCTTCATCTCCAGCAGCCGCATCGACCACCCCTTGATACACTTCAGCCCTAATCTTCTTTTGATTGTGCCGGACCCAATTGAGCTTGTTCTGCTCAGTTGATGCCCATGCATCCACAACATATTGCTGAAACAGTCTGCCACTCCAAAGCAATGCAGCATTAGCTTCCAAAGCTCTTTGCTGCAGCCTATATGCATAATATGCAGTTTGGCTGACTTTTTTGGCTCTTTGTTCTCCTGCTGGTCCAAATTGAGATTGAATATCGGTGTGAAATCCAGGTTCTCCAGTTGGAAATATGATAGTGTAATGCAGAGGTGTGTAATAGGGGTGTAGATGGCTGATTCGCTTCAATTGACCTCCATGCAGATGCAGGACTATGTCACGGTGATCTGATCGTTCTTCAGAACCATCTCCTGGTATAATTGCAGCAACTCCTTCCTGTTCATTAGGGTTGTTATAGCGTCGATGGTCTCCAAAGTCAGCTCTAAGTTGAACAGAAAGCCTTTGTGGTTGGCCTTCAGGAACTTCTGTCATAATCTGCTTTGCAAGCTTGTATAAGCCAATAAAGGGATTGACTCTATGAAGCATATCCTGCAAAGAGGCCATTATCTGAGGATCCAATCTAGAATTGCTTCCCTGATGAAAAGCCAATTGTTGATTGTGATCATAGAAGTAGAGTTGTGCATACACAGGATGATCACCTTCAGTTGGAAGCAAAGCACCTGTCAGATGATGGAGCTCTCCATTAATCCTAAAGCTGTATGGTCCTGGAGCATTCGTAATCGCATAATCAATTTTGACTCCCAGAGATGTAAATGCAAAGGCTGCATTGTATTGGCAAATAGATGCTTTGAAAGCATCAGAAAGAGCATGATAGCCTTGGAGTAAGCCAAGCAATTCTGGTGGAGCATCTGCAAGTCTGGGCAAATCAATCTGCCCTTGTAAACAGCACATGCCAAACTTGGGATTACGTCTAGTAGACTTGGAGAGCTTTTCAGCATCAAAATGTAGAGCATGACAGTGTGGGCATGCAATATCCATAGAACCAAGATAGTGTGAAGGGGATCCATCTATATAATGCTGTCTTCCTGTTGGAAGAGCATTCCTAGGCTGAACATCATCAGGTTCTTGAATCCTTTGTAAGACAGGAGGTGCTGGTATATTCTGCTGCATGACATTCCCAGGTAGATCCACATACTCCAAGTTAGGAGGTGCTGGTAGATTTTGCTGTCTATTATCTCCAGGTGGATCCACATATTCCAAGTCCTCCTCCATATTCTCAGCAGGATTATTCCTAGGATCATCCAGTAGATTTGGATCAATCTCATTGTCTATGGGATGCTCCAAATACTCCAAAGGATTTTGAAGCATTTCATCAAAAGCTGCATGGATATTTTGTAATCCATGAGGATCCAAATCATTGAAATCCTCTTCAAGATCAGCTAAATGTTGCTGTTGCCAGTTTTGTAAGATCCTTTCAGCCCTAGCCTGATTCAAAGGCCTATGTTCAGGATTGAGATCTACATCCTGTTAATCTTTCTTAGTCAATGCAACTTTTAAAAGTTGTCTTTGTCTCACCTCTAGCTGATGTAAAGCCCTTTGTGCCTCTGCTACTGCATGCTCTTCAGCTATAGCAATATCTCTGAGCTGTTGTTGCTCATGCAATACTGCTAATGCCTGTTGTTGCCTCTGTTGCTCCTGCAATACTGCTAGTGCCTGCCATTGTCTATCCTGCTCCTCAGCTGCAGCAATATGCCTCAACCTTTGTTGGTCTTGCAATGCTGCTAATGATTGTGCTTGTATAGGAGCAACCTGCTGTCTCCCTCTATTCCTAAGTGCAGGTGGCAGTGGCAGTGGCATTGTGAAGTTTGGCAAAGCAGCTCTATGCAAAGCAGGCATTCTAGGTATAGGATTCTGTAAAGGAGCATCCCAACCTTCAGGCAAATGAGTTTCAGGTATACTCATAGCAGTCCCACCAACTACAGGCTGATTGACTGATCCCACTCTATGATCTCTTCCATGCACAGCAGCTGGTAGAGGTGCTACTATTGAAGGCACATAAGGAGCTCTATGTGCAGGAAGAGGTAGAGGTGGTATCATTCTAGGAATAGGATTTTGCAAAGGAGCATTCCATCCTTCAGGTAAATGAGTTTCAGGAATAGCCCTAGCAAATAGATCCTCAGCAACAGTTGGTGGTCTAACAGGCCTCCTCAAAGAGCTAGAAGTATTTCCTCCAGAGCTTGAACCAATCTGATTATTTCCCCCAGTTCTCATATCCCCCAATCCTGTAGTTCCAAGTTGTACATCCTCAGATGCAAATAAGTTCATAGCAACAGTTGGTCCAATAGGCCTTCCCAAAGAGCTAGAGGCAATCTGATCATTTCTTCCAATTCTCATATCCCCAGTTCCCATATTCCCAGTTCTCATATCCCCAGTTCTCATATCCTCAGTTCCTATATCCCCAGTTCTCATATCCCCAGTTCCATAATGAAGTGGTATAACCACTGAAGTAGATCTTCTACTTCTATTTGCACGGCACTCATCAGGATCAGTCATTTGTAACTGTTGTAGCATGCTTTGAATCCTAGCCTGCTGTCTTTGACCTTCAGGAGTACTGGGTCCATTATTAGAATGAGTAGTTGAAGATTGCCTGAAAGAATAATTTTTTAAGCATTTTCATAGCTTAAAACTATTGAAAGACACTTACATGATGAGTGTATCAATAGCTCAAAGTTGTCCAAGTATTACTGTAAGCTGAATAGAATTTTTCTGAATTTTTTTGAATTTTTTAAGCACTTATAAAGCTCAAAAACAATGAAAGTCACTTACTACAATAGCCCAAACTTTCACTATAAGCTGAATTGAATTTTCCCTGATTTTTCTGTGATTTTTTTCGAATTTTTTAAGCATTTTTTAAGCTCAAATACATTAAAAATCACTTACAATGATCAATCAATAGCTGAAAGTTGTCGAGCTATTGAATGTTTGTTAAGATTCATCAATCAATCAATTAATAATTACTTACTTTGTAGTTGAGTGTGAAAATTTCGCTATAAGAATGTTTGTTAATAGTCATCAATCAATCAATCAGTCAATACTTACTTTGTAATCAAATTTCGAAGTTGTAGCTAGATCAATCATTTATTAATATCTATCAATCAATCAATCAATCAATACTTACTTTGTAATCGAGTTTCGAAGCGTTGCTATAAGAATGGTTATTAATATTTGTAAATCAATCAATCAATCAACACTTACTTTGTAGTGTAGTTTACTCACTACAACGTTGAAACCGTGGAAAAATTGATGCTGTTTGGTTTAAGAACACGCGAGGCGTGAAAACTGGTGTCCACTAAATCGCGTTTTGGCCTCGGCCACATTCACACACTCCAGATACCTTCCACATGTGTCCGAGAGATATTGTACATTTAAATATTTAATATACACTCTTTTTAATTAATTAATATCTTTTTTTTTCTTTTCTACTGAAAAACTGACTGAAAAACAAACGAAAAAGGCATTCTTTGTCAGCCTTAGTCAGAACTGACTAATCAATCAATTCCCACAAAACGGTCGTCCCATATATTATAGAAGGCTGATTAGTTAAGCAGTATTAGTAATAGCACAGCCACCAATGTAGTATATAAAGGCAGCCTGTAAATAGAATATCTTCAGGCTGAACAATAGCAGTGTTCTTCTGGCCTATACACTGAACCTACTGTAAGCTGTCTAGTGATGTCCAACTGCTTAGTTAGCCTTGCTGGTCCCTTGCCTGACTCTTGCTTGCTTCTATGCCTGCTCAACTCCTGCTTGTTACTAGTGCTTGCTGGCTCTGTGGAAGGAGTTTTGCAGATGTTAAATGTTCTCCTTACAAAAACTAATCAAGTGGTTAAAGAGATATAGCTTACAGAAATGTTGAAGAGAGCTAGTTAGAAGAGGAACAAGTTGATGGGATAAAATAAAACTAGGCTGCAAGAACCAAAGATAACTATAGTACATTAGTAAGTGGAACCAGTAAATAGTGTGGAAGACTTGGCATGGAAAGTGACAAAAAAAAAACATAAACCAATAAAAAAGTAAATGCCTGTGCAGTCCCCTGCCAATTCTCAACAGAATATACAGTGTTGAAGATGCATATTTTGTTGTTTGGCCACACACTAACTATTTTTAAATCAGCAATTATATCAGGATTTTGAGTGAAGGATTGAATTGTCGTGCCTCAGTCAAAATTTATGTATTTCTAAGAGACTATTAAAGGGATCTCTTAGGAGCTTTCCAAAGACAAAAAAAGGCTGCCATCCACCTTTTTCCCTTTTCTTTACTCCTTTTCAATTATCTGCTATCTTCCAAGCCTGGGTTCCATTGGAGTATGGATTTGCTTTCCCCCAATCTAAGAGTTATCACTTCGAGTCCTCCACACTATCAACATCATCCTTGTATACTGGATGAGTATGATTACATACATTCAGAGTTTGACATCTCAGAAGATGATTTTGAGATTCCATTGCTATTAAGCTCAATCATCGGGGTAGGGCTTCAAAGGACAGGCAAGGCAGTGTGCATACAGATGAGAGCCATTTTGCTTTTCAGCAGCAAGGAGAAGGCTCTAGGTAACAGATATCTGTGGATGTCTCGGAATAATGGTAGTTGTTGCCATCTGCGGATGACGTACTAAGTATAATGTTAATAATGTTTGTTCTTATGTTGACCCTTAGTCTTCCATGCTAACCCTCAGACAGTTAGTAACCTTCAACCAGTCGCAGTGCAAAATTTCAGGCAAACCTAGAAGCTGACACCCGTCTTATTCTCATGCACGATTCTTCGACTGATGAACAAACCTCTCTGCTCACCCCAACTCCCAGAAGTTCTCCGATACCGTGGTCTCAATTTTCTATTACATTGTGGATTCAATTTATTGAACCACTGAGCACTCAGGTCATTTCCCCATTTGCGCCACAGGTCAGTCAAGAATTCACCTGAATAACGCGAGCCTGAGCAAATCTTCTATGGATGGTTTTCCAGCTCGTTCGAGATATCGGAGTCACGCATGGAAACGACGCCCAGGTTGGGTATTATGTTGGAATTCTGGTTGGTATTAAAAGAACAACCAAAATGCTTGAGTCGTTGAACTGCTTACGATGAACAGCATTCCGTCTTCTACATGGTACAAGCTATAACAGTACTTTACTGGAGCCGAATCTCTGATCATCTTGGCCGCAAACCTGTACTCCTGATCGGTTTATCCAGCGTGTCTTTATTCATGCTCTGCTTTGGGTTCTCCAAAACTTTTTGGGGCCTTGTCCTGAGGTATATACATATCTCCTATATATCTCTATCAACGAGCCTGGTTGAATGTTGCCTATAGTCGCGCTTTTTACAGTGCTTTAAGTAATCACCTTTTACATCATGAACAACTCTTGTGCTCATATTAGCTTATGATTTCTAGATGCAAACGTTGGGGTTATTAAAGGGTACTTGTGCAAACTATGGCGCAGTGTTCATAGAGTTAACCTGCTACTGTATTCCTGCACAGAATGATAGCCGAATTGTCGGATGGCACGAATCTGGCACAGGTAGTTGTCAGGTTCTGTTAATGTGGCTCACTAACACATCTTCCCTATCCAGATGATTGCTTTTGTGCCAATCACATGGGCAAGTGGAGGTACTGTAAGATACCTTCCATCTACTTACCGTTTTCTGCATCATTCTGATGCTCACTTCACCTTTTACAGATAGGGCCATTTGTCGGCGGTCTTTTGTCCCACCCCGCTAAGCACTTTCCCGAAGTCTTCGGGAACAATTTTTGGAAAACATATCCTTACCTTTTGCCCTGCATAGTTCCCTCTGTTATTTCAGCGCTTTGCTGGGTTATCACTTATCTATTTTTAAGAGAAACTGTGAAGAAACCGAAATCCATTCGCTCTTTGTGGTCCAGGAATGGCTTCTCAATCACCGCTTCCGCGGCTGGGGAGTCTGAAGAGTCGGCACGGCACCTGATGCCTAAATCCGAAGGGCCAAAATGTTTGCGGGAACTCCTGACTCGCAAAGTGTTGATCACAGCTACCAACTATGGTTTACTAGCGCTTATAGATATCGCCTTACGCACCCTGCAACCTGTCATCTTTTCGACACCTATCGCGCTAGGTGGCCTCGACTTATCTCCGTTGTCGATTGGGAAAGTGTTATCTACAATCGGGTTCCTGAATGGCTTTATCCAACTGTTCTTTTTTGCAAGGATCCATAATTACCTGGGATCTAAAAGAACATTCATGATAGGGCTCTTTATGACATTTCCCGTGATTATCGCTTTCCCTATAATGAATCACGTAGCGAGAACCCATGGTGATGGACCATTGCTTTGGTCTATTCTTACCCTACAGATCCTCTTTACCCCAGGCATCTCGTTTTCGTTTGGTATAACGCTTGCCTCTGTCTCAAATTTTCTGACTGATAAAATCTTCCATAGGTGCTGCACTGATTTTTGTTCAGGCTTCTGCTCCAAATAGAGCTTCTCTTGGCGCGATAAATGGCTTCTGTCAGGTATGCATACCCAAGGCGACTACGAAAAAGAGAAACTGACGGGTTTTTAGATGACAATCAGTTTTATCAGGGCCATAGGGCCTGCGCTATTCAATTCCTTGTTTGCATACTCCATTGAGCATCGGTCGATGAGTGGATATCTAATTTATTACCTCCTGGCCTTCATCTTATGCAGTGCTATTATTTCGGCTTCGCGGCTTTCCGAATAGTGATAGATCTCCTAAAGGCTAGCTACCGCTTCCTTCTCATTCAATCAGATATCTATTATGAAAACCCCAAGTTCAGGTGTGGGATACCTACTTAGTGTTTGGTCCAGGGTAAATTGCATAATGAATGGCACTAATCAATGACTACATACAAGTTCCTACATGCGCTGAGTACAAACTATCGGCTATAGGCTATAGTAGGACGAGAGCGCTTACAGTTCAGAGGGGTCATCCACCTTTCTATGGCGAATTGCTAGTACTTACTGTTCGTGAAGAGCCTGGAATTACGTTCTCGAGCGCTAGCTTGGCATTGTGGAGCTTTTTTTCCAAGGTTACAGCCTGTGACCAGAAGTAATGACGAGCCATCGGTGTGTGCACTTCCTCATTTGGACAGGTTTCCGTCCCTGCCGTTACGTAGCTCCGGCTTTACGGTCCGATGACAGCTTGTACCAACCTCTTCAACTTTAATCCACTGGCTGCCCTTCCTGACGCCCAAATGCCCTCGGTAAAGTCTGCCGATTCTCAAAATGAATATGGCAACTGATGCGATAGATTTGTAAGAGAAGTAAGTGCCAGTTTTCCCGCATGACTTTTGACTCATTCACTCTTTTCATCATTTAAGGCGGGAAGTTGAGGCGGCAGGACTTGACATACTATGACCCAACAACAGGCAGACGAGGAAACTCCTTTGCTTCCGGAGCAACCAAAAAAGAGGACTCCGATACCATGGGGACAGTTCACCATTGTTATGTTTCTTCAACTTACAGAACCGTTGACATCCCAGGTCATTTCCCCGTTCGCACCACAGGTGTGTGTATGACTTCCTTCTATTTGCTTTGTTTCTTCGACAGTCTATGCAGCTAATACGAGATATTGGAATCACGAATGGGGACGAAACTCGAGTTGGATATTACGTTGGGCTTATGGTCTGTTCTTTTCGCAATGAAGCTCAACTTAAGGCTGATTCGTCTCACAGCAATCCTTATTCTTTTTGACGCAAGCATTTACAGTTTTGCATTGGAGTCGGACGTCAGACTTTATTGGACGTAAGCCAGTCATCCTCATCGGTCTCCTGGGGCTGTCCATTTCGATGTATTGTTTTGGACTTTCTAGTACATTTTGGGGTTTGGTTTTAAGGTTTGTCCGATACTGTGTTCCAAAACTAAGTTTTCTGACTGAGCCTATGCAGCCGATGTCTTAACGGTGCTTTGAGTACGTATGATGTCTTGATCACCTTCATGATTTTCTCAACATAGATCCTGCCAGATGGAAATATCGGCGTAATGAAAAGGTAACTGCGTAGACTTTGGCTCGCACCGTTTTCTGGGCCTCATTTTTGATTCCTAGTATTGTAGTAGAGCTAACAGACTCAACAAACATCGCACGGGTGAGTTGTACTTGTTCGTCCTGCTTATGTCTAATCAACTCTTTCCTTAGGCATATGCTTACCAGCCTATTGCGTGGTCCACCGGTGGAACTGTACGATTCAAGTCAATGGTGCTTGACGCTATTGTTGACAGAAAGAGCGTAGCTTGGCCCTCTTATCGGTGGCTCCCTTGCACGACCCGCCGAACGGTTCCCAGAATTTTTTGGCAATAACGAATTTCTCAAAAAGTACCCTTACTTTCTGCCTTGCGCGGTTCCGGCAACATACACAGCGGTTGCATGGCTCATTACCTTCTTCTTTCTCAAGGAAACTCTCAAATCTCCCGTCTCGTTTTTTCATTTCTTCAAGAAGGATCAGGTTACTTTACCTGTGAAAGGTGCCAGATCGCGGGAACCACTAGACCTTCAACGTCCAGACGTGCATGATGAGCAGAAACCCCTTCCGCTGCGCGGTCTTCTCACTTCCCGAGTCCTACTTGCGGCTGGAAATTACGCAAGCCTGTCTCTAGTGGATATAGCATTTCGTGCAATACAGCCTCTATTTCTATCAACTCCTGTCGCTTTCGGGGGTCTCGGACTATCCCCACCTGTCATTGGTAAATTTCTTTCCGCATATGGCATCTGTAATGGAGCTTTCCAAGTCTTCTTCTTCTCAACTATTCACGACCGTTTCGGTTCAAAGAGGACGTTTGTTGCGGGAATGGTATGCGCCTTCCCGTGCTTCATTGCGTTCCCTATCATCAATGCGATGGCAAAGTCACAAGGCGTGACGACGTTTGTCTGGGCAGTCGTTGCTCTTCAAGCCCTGGTTTCTATTGGACTAAATTTATCGTATGGTGAGAATAATGCTGCCATGTAACATCATCATGCGATCATGCATGCTAACTACTTTTAGGAGCCATTTTCATATTTATTGCGGCGGCATCCCCAAATCGTGCATCCATTGGCGCGACAAACGGTTTGAGCCAGGTGCGTCAGGAATCATATCCGAGGTAAATCATTGTCAGTGTTAACCAAAGTATAGATGACTGTGAGTCTAATGAGAGCAATTGGCCCCGCAACGGCGAACTCTCTATTTTCACTCTCCATCGGAAAGCACTACTTGGGCGGTCACCTCGTCTATTATGTACTGACCGTGGTTGTGTGTGTTGCGGTGTACATAGCATCTTTGCTTCCTCGGCAGTTGTGGAGTCAATAAATTTGGATAGACAGTTGACATTACATAGCTGTAAAGTGTAGTGGCCCACCAAACAAGGCCAAATTTTGTAGACCACTGTAACCTGCCACGCCCTCGCTTGTTGCCCACTATTGTTATTGGTCGATCGTTCGGCTCTTGGTCCTCTCTATCTACCATGACTTCTTTCCAGGCTCTTATGGCGCTAAGCCAGTCGCAAACCCAGATGGTAGCTGAGGACGTTCAGAACGCCCTCGCCGAGCGGACGCGTAGGGAGGAAGCGAAGCGAAGAAAGGCAGAGGAACAGGACAGGAAGGAGCAGGAGCTAGCGAGGAAGCGTCGTCTGATGATCTTCGAAGAAGAGAAGAGACAGAGAGAGCGCCAGTTAAAACAAGAACAGGAGCAAGCTGCTATTGAGGCGGAACGCCAAAAGCGAGCAGAAATGGAGCGCAACTCTTACCAGCATGGCCCCAAAAAGGCTAAAGCACTCTCTGATGGTTCTGCTCCGAAGTGGCCTTCTTCAGCTTCGCAAACCCGAACGCGAGAGGAAGTTCGGAAACGACGGTTGCCAGATGATGATGAAGACGACGGCTCTGCCCCTGAGTTTTTAACTCGGGAAGAGAAACGTCAGAGAAAGCAACAGCAGGAGATGCGGAGGCTCTTTCACCCTACGAAACGCTCGACTACCTCCCATCTCAAGGCTGGCAGACGCCTACCCGGTGGTGCCGTCGATTTAATGACAGGGTCACAGTCGACTTCCAGTTCTTCTTCGTCAGTGAAGTCTGTTAGAGAGCGGCTGACCGCGATGCCCAACACCTTGACCAAACTTAACACAGTTAAGCGTGATACTCGCACTATTGATGAAATCATACAGGATCGCGCCAAATTACGAGAAGGTAAAACACTTGAAGGAGATCAGGCGCGCGGCTTCGACAAGTGGTTTACAGACAAGAAGGAAACGAACAAGATGTTGTCCACCTCGAACGCTCCTTCTGGTGCTAATACGCCTTCTCGTAAGTCTACTATCTTTCTTTTTTTTTTCCCCTCATGGTTACGATTCACTTTACCTTTCGAAAGGCCGTAGTGTTACTCCTCAACCACCTGTATCGTCGTCGAAATCGAGTACACTTCCTAAACCGATAACATCAAAGACCGCTTCGTCCAAGGCAACTGTGTCTTCTGCAAGCGTCAAGGCCCCTTCTGCAAATTCCAGGCCCAGTACTTCATCCACGAAGTCAATGTCCTTGAATTCATCTAAAGCCTTAAACGGCGTTGGAGGCGGTAAATCAGCCACCTCCGTTGGGAAGAAACGTCAGCGTTCTCCCAGTCTATCCGAAGAATCGGATTCGGATCATCTGCCACCTACCAGAAGGCAGGCTGGCTCAGGATATAGCAATGCTATCTGGCAGATGTTTGGGAAGGATAGGGATCGTTATGTCAATCGGGATGTCTTCAGCGACGATGAGGATATGGAGGCAGACGCATCCGCCCTCGAGAGAGAAGAGCTGCGGAGGTATATCATTATCACCATCTTCTACCAAATTCATCGTGTTTTGACCTTTGCCTGTTCGTAGTGCTCAACTTGCGAAGAAAGAAGACAAGGTGGCGCTTGAACAAGAACGTCGACACGAAGAGGAAAAACGTAGACGCAAAAAAGAAAAGGAGAGGCAAACTCGTGAAATGCGTGGCTGACGCTCTTTTCTTATCATACCTTCAAGTCATCAAGTGATGTGCCACTCAGGACTTATCAGCTCATTGTTTCTCCTTACGAACCACGGGACCGGATGCAACATTATTGGACCTTGGTCTAGTATCACTATGCAACTCTTTACTCTGCCAAAACTCGGACATCGCATAGATTATTCATGTTCCTCTTCTCATTACTCATTCCGCATAGATTATTGCATTGCCCGTACAAACCTGATTGTATAGGCTTTATTCATTGCATTGTATTTTTGTATTCATGTACTCATTAAATTGGGGATCCAGTTCGGAAGATATTTGTTTGTGGAATAGATGTGAGCTTGTACTGTAATTGACGAAGCTGTTATTTAACTCATGTCCATTGGATCAAAGGTGCCTGGTTTTCGGACGACATTTCGGACATGAGCGACAAAAAGATGCCCTCTGCAAGGCTCGAACTTGCGACCTCAGGATTACATATACAAATATGTCATATTTCTATGAGACCTGCGCTCTAGCCAACTGAGCCAAGAAGGCCGGATGATAACTTCACAACCGACATAGAGTCGATGTGGTTAGACTTATGTTTACCACTTGGTCTCCATTTAAGTTAAGGATCCATCAACACCCAAGTACTGCTGTTTGAACTTTTATGTACGGGTCCAAAATTTCACTATTACTGTCTGAATGGGCTCCCTAAAGGGCTCCTTGCCCACTGTTTGAACTTTTATGTACGGGTCCAAAATTTCACTATTACTGTCTGAATGGGCTCCCTAAAGGGCTCCTTGCCCAGTAAAATATGTCTGCCGAAGTCAGTTATATATCAGAATCCTGGAACTGCTAATCGATTCAAGCAGATATACTTTAGGTGAATCCAAGATCGGCACCTCTGAGCTACTTATTTGTAAACTGTGTTAAAGTAAAACTTTCACGAGGCCAATGTGCACAGAGTCGCAGGACTCACGTGCTCACCCACTAGGGAGCGAGTTGAGACATTGGTATTCTTTCCAATCTCAACGCTTACTCCCTAGGTGGGTTTCCTACTTACCTACTTACTTCCCGAATCTCAACGCTCGTAGTACTGCGACGTAGTATATTTTGTTATTAAATAAACACGGGACCGGCTCTACCGAGCTCTCCCCATTTGGACCCGGTACAAATTTCTCCTCCTTGCTTATTGTTTTCTCTCTTCTTACGACGTCAGAAGCTCATTGGACATCCATAATCAAGCATAGCTTGCTTATGACGTATGGAACCACAACCTCGAGTTCCAGAGACTGATCCAAACTTTCAAACTTTACGATTCCATACCTAGGAAACCTTCGTCCTATCACTGAGCTGAAGCAGCACTATTACTTTGCCAGAACCTAAAGGAAGTAAATATCTCTCGCTCATCATTGTTACAGCGTGAAAAGCTTACTGGCATCGTTGCAGCAGTGGACTCGATGTTTGAACAGCACGAACGTCTGGCAGGCCACTCTCAGTCATATTAAACAGCATTTCGTTCTTCCCCATCCACAGAGCCCAGTTCGGGGTGATCGTTGGGGATGACTTCTGGTTAGGGTTCAGTGACACTGCGAAGTCCAAGAAAGAGTGTGAGAAGGCTTTGACGAAGTCGGCATTGTTGAAGAGTGGCGGTCCATTCCTGCAGACAACCAAATCAATAGAATCAAAGTGCCACTCCGGACAAGAAGAACTGTGCATACGTCGGGTAATAGTATGCTACATCATTTCCATGGATACCGGGCGGAATGGCAAATTCCGTCTTTACACAATTCAGGTAGCATCCGGTATATACATTTTTCCTTTAGTGGGCTACTAACCTTGTAACCTTGACCATCAAATGCCTGCAACATGAAATAAGTGGGGCAGATGAAGATGGCTACATGGCGGTGAGTATCCACAATACTTGAGAACACAATTTTACCTTCGCCCATAATCGCCGTGACCTGGAACAGAGGTGTGCCAAGATTCTCATAGAGTGCTGTCGCGGCTACAATCTGTTTATCACTAAAATCAGGGAAAAGTTGTGCAACGTAGTTCGCCACATCGACGTCAACGGGAGTTGTCGGATCGATGAAAAGGGCTCCTTCAAAGGCGTTAGTAGCCGCTAGTATAATTTCCTGGATATATCCGAGATATATATAATTTCCCTGCCTTGTGTATGAGAAAAATGAGAACGCACCCCGTTTATCCTTCTCTTTTTCAAAGCTTTGGTGACTCTTTCCTTTATCAGTGTACCGTCAACAACAGGAACGAACAAAAAGACCCCAAAGAATCCGCTGTTTCCTATATTCCCGTTGGCGGTCTCGAGAATTTGAGCATCAACGGTTCGAAGACAGTCAAGCGTATTCGACGCAGCGGAACAACTGGGTTCTATATTTGTACGAGACAGTCGTAGTCTCCTCGTAAAACTTACTTTGCTTGTGTAACTACCTCGCTGTATAGAGTCTATAAAGATATATATCACTTATCGGACGGTGTTCAGATGTGTTGACTAACCTCGGGGATTCTGTGATCATATTTGTATTGGGAAGGTAGAAAGGTCGAGCTTGTGATTGCCGCTCGGAAGAGAGGAGGCGAAGTCCTGCCATCATTCGCCACGATATGTTGCATGACAGACCCAGCGCCTGAATTGAACAAGAAAAGCGAGCAATATTTCTCCTGTAATTTTGACCTACCTGCGGATTGGCCCCAGATCGCGACACGAGTCGGATCTCCATTGAAAAAGTGGATCTATACCATCTCTCCTCAGTCGTCGAACCTATGTAGTTGGACATAGTTATACAAACGTTCTTCTGCACCCATTGAAGAGCAAATTGTTGATCCACTGTTGAAGGGTTTCAGGATGTACAAAAACTAGAAATGATTCGCATTACACAGCCCAACATTCAGGGCACCATTCTTCTTGACTTCTCTGCCAGCCAAGAAACCGAAGAGACCAAGACGGTATTGAATGACAACAACAACGACCCCGCCATTGGCTTCATTGATGAGAGCATTCCCGTCATAGAAATCAGCGCCATTGAAGCCTGATGCACTTCCTGACATATAACCACCGCTGTGCAATTTTTGAGCGAAATATCAATCACTGAGGGATATGGTAATCACCCATGAATCCAGACGACAACTGGCAACTTTTTCGCCGATGAGATTTGTCCCGGGAGATAGACACTAGGAACATTCAGAAACCGACGGCGAACAAAATGGATGACTCACTTCAAGAAAAGACAATCTTCTGTGAAGGATAGATCCCGTTTTCTGTGGCTCTTCTTGTCTTTGAAAGGTGAAGTTGCTTGATTCCCCTGTCCAGAAAAAAAGCACGCAGAAGGTTCAGAATCAGCTGCTTGTGTTCCAGGTGTTGTAGCTGGGGGATGAGGCGGTTGCCACCGCAAAGAACCTTTAGAAAATGAGTTTTCATTTCATATTATCAATGTCAACCAGTATTGACCAGTAGGTGGGGCGGCATAACGTATTCCGAGGAATTGGGTCGTCCCTCGAGTGGCATTGAATGACCCAGCATACTTGGCATAACCAAGGTCAACCACAGGAGTGTATATGGCTGGATTGGCAACAACTTTCCAAGTCAAAAGAGTCAGAATAGCGCAAGAATAGCGCAAGAGAGAAGCCATGGCTACTTAGATGGCCGACAACCAGATTTATATGTTGGAGAGCATGACGTTCATGGCCCTTCATTCCCATGTAAACTTGAGGAAGCATCAAAGGCATAGCATGTTTAACTCAGATGTCGGCCCTGTCGGGCCGTTGGAGATCGAATGATTGGGTCAAATATGAATGGAAATCTTCCCTTCTTGAAAATTTGACACCACGGGCAGTAATAAGATCCCATGCCATAATGGGACATTCTGATGAACACCGAAGGCAAGTCAGTTCGTGCTTCTTGATGGCACTTTAGGGAGGGTTACTGATACGTCTGCCCTCACTCGAGGCAGACAGGTAGAGTCAAATAGTCCCAATACTCGAGAGGACAGGAAATAGGCCTAAGGGCAACGACCAGATTGGAGTATGATGATTCTCATGCCAAAAATAGAACCGCCAGATTTCCGATCCCCGTCCAACCGTACCTTCAAACCAACCTCCAAACCTCTCCACTTCATAGAGATGGAAGGAAATAGGGAGGCAGACTACAGTTTGTTGGAGGGCGAGGGAGAACGAGAACGAGAGGAAGAAGAAGAAGAAGATAACAAACAACACAGGCTGCCATTGGTTGGTACAGCGAGGAACACACACCACGGGAGGTTAAGGCATCCCGCGTACGAGTAGGCACCAGAAGAACATGAGCTTACGAGAAAACCCCAACAAGCCATCCGCATAATCCTCTTCATGATTCAACTGACTTACATGCCACACAAAATATGCGAGGAAAATTGACGCAGCATTATAGCGCAACGATGATATATTCGTGTATAGTAAACAATAAAGTTATAAACTGGAGTCAATGTCGAGAGATATAAGTATAAGTAATATGATGACATAAGGTAAACAGCGCACCTGGAGTCAATGTCGAGAGACCTCTGCAGTTGATCGGAATTCAAGGAAGGTCACACGATCGCGTGACCTTCGTGTATTGGCGAGACCTACGTGTATAACCTTGACTAAGGCGAGAAGCGACTGCTGGCTACGTTTATAATTACAGGGTGAGGAGGGAGGGTTGACAAAAAGGAGACTAAAGAATAGTTAAACTAATTGAGAATAAAAACCCTGAAATGTAATTATGAGTGAGAGGTTGATGCGACCTTCCCATTGCATACTTACTTCAGCTATTTCATTGAATGCACAGAGAGAAGAAGACAGACGGGTCTGAAATAACTGAATTGATGAGTGAGTGAGGCTCACTGAGAGGATGTGGCATGCGGTTTCACCAATGAAGTGCAACAATAAAAAGAAATATATGAGGAGAAAAGTGTGTCGCAATGGCTGTAGACATGATTTTTGGTGAGACCAATCTGAATATGTGAGAGAGTGGCATTGCACTCACCTGGGCAGGCACTGGGAAAGGAGATGGGCAGAGGAGAATGCTGCCCAGGATGTCTGAGACCATATGCCATACTGATCCCAGCTCAGCATCTGCCAGACCCTGGCACCAAAACCGGTATTGATATGTCTGCCTCACTCAAAGCAGACAAAAAGAATACAAAAAGTCCCAAAATACCCTAAGAACCGCTGAAAACTGTAAGTGTAAAAGAGTCAAAAACTGTAGACTCAGGACAAACTCACCAAAAAGAACCAACCCTGACCCACAAAGTGGCAACAAACCAGCTGACAAAGAGCAGTAAACATGTAGTCAGGAATAAGCAATCAAGCTTTGATGAGGTGGCAACAGCTGGTAGGTGGCTGTGTTTGGCAAGGACAAGATCTCAGCAATAGTCCCGAGATTGGCTCCCATCAAACACATTCACCAATCCATCATCCTGACACCCTAAACTTGTTGCATTCCCTGCCTATAGCACCTTACCATGACCAGCCACATACCCAAGACCAAAGGATTGAGTGAGGAAATTAGGGAAGAAACGAGGGAGCCAAGGATACAAGAGTAGGGGAGGATGGTTTAGCCAGAGAAGAGGTGGACAAACCATTAGCCAGGATGGCAGCTCTAGTAACTAAGCAACTGGGGCCCAGACTGGGTACCACTGTTCCGAGTGATCAGGTGTGCAAACGAGGGCAAACCAATGACTAAAACATGAGGAGTACATGGTGGTCCATGCATCAGGAGAATAGATATAAAAGGGGAGGAATCATGAGGGAGTCGGGCAAGCAATTGCATTGTCATGGCTCAGAATCTCCAGGGAGCAGATATCTTAGGCCTACAAGCATTACAGTAGCTTCAGGCTTTTAGTAATAATACTTTATTGACCTAATTTTGAGTGCACTACGCAACATTCTCGATAAATCAATTAAAACTTATAATGCTTTATTACAACATGTGCATGTGTGTAACTTAACCCCCCAGAACTTCGTGAACTGAGGTTTTATATTTTAAAATCTAAGTCCTGTTCAATTCCACTTGGACAACTTCAAAATAAAATAAAAAAACTTATATTTTGCATCAGTATCAGCTTTTGGTCAAGAGAGGCAAAGGTGAGGATGCATCTGGAAGGTTCCTCATCATGCAGAGGCCTCTGAAAACACTTCCACACCTGCGGTGCTTGCCTTTATGCTGACCTCTGCAGTTGATTGGAATTCAAGGAATAGCGTTGAACTGGTCACACAATCATGTGACCTTCATGTATTGGCGAGACCTACATGTATAACCTTGACTAAGGCAAGAAGTGACTGCTGGCTAAAGAAGGAGCTGGAAAGGAGTGAGGTGGGGTGGTGGAGGTGAAATGAAATGTTGCAGGAGCTGAGCTGATGGATGGATTAATGTTGGTGAGAAAATATAATGTGCAAGGCCATGAATAGAATGTTTATTGTTTGTGATTAATAGCAGTGAGATATAGAGCTGCCCATACACAGAGATTATTCCTCAAATATGTCCTCCAAGCTTTCAAAGTCCAACAACCTATTGCTATGATGATATCTTCTGAGAGGCCCAAGGAGGCATAATAAGTAGTGCTGCCTGCTCTGGCAGAATGTTCTCCATAAGATTTTCTAAGGAATGAGAAGAGTTTGGCATCAAACCATGCCCAAGTTGGAATGGATCCATTGTGTCACAGAAATAGTGCAAATTTTGTACTGTGAATTGCATCACATTTAATCATATATTCATGTAGCAGGAGTACGGGATTGGTGAACTTGTGATGGGTGAACATGACCTGAGAACCCATAAAGAACCGGTCAGTCTTATGATAAGGTAGATGATATGATGCATAGCCTTCTGAAAAGGAGAGAGAAGATCACTTAATAATCTTCCTCCAGTCTAAAGCTGCTTTAGACTTAATCACCAACTCTCCTGATTGATGGCATTGTCAGGGGATTCCTCATTTCTTCCTTCCTTCACTTCTTATCTTTTCACTCTCCTTTCATTCATTCTCTTATTTCTTCTGACATTATTTCATTTTACTGTTTCTATTCTTTCAACACTATCTGTTAGTACTATTCTCAGCCCTTGAGGTGCTCTGGTTCTTTAGCTACCATTCAGACAAGTGTGGGCCCCTCAGCACCACTTCCAGACTGCTTATATAAGCCAGAGTTTGCCAGAGTTTGCCCCTTATTTGTACAAGTGTTTGTGTAGGCAATTTTCGAGTTTTTAAGGTTTTGTTGTACTGTACAGTTGTTTCCCATGCTTCAGAGGCCCCAGAAGTGTCCAACCTGGCATAGGGAATCCCTAGACTTGTTCTCTTTGGATCTCCCTCTGCCAGGTGAGTAGCTATCATGATATTGTCAGTATATATTCTAATACACTTTGGATCTCCCTCTGCCAGCTGTGTGACTGAGCCACAGCCTCTAGAGGTTGCCCTTACAGGCATGTATAAAATGCACATGACAAGATTGTTGTAAAAAGGAGGTCATCAAAGCAGTTATTTTTTCTTGCATGTGTTACAAAATGTAAAAGATGATGGAGACAAAGTAGGAGTTTTTGATAAACTGGATCTGCTTGAATTTTCTTGGAACCTGTAATTGCTGCTTTTATTAAAGAATGAGATCTGTCTATGTCAAAGTCAGGATAAATGTTTTGTAAAAAATATCCTGCCCCAGACAGATATTTTGGGCCTGAGGCAATATATCTTGATGTGAATGCGATGTATTTGGATAGTGTTTGTAAGGTAGGGTCCAATGGCAGACCATGAGAAGAGCAGAAATAAATGTAGTCTTGTGCACCTGTGGCATAGCAGGAGGCAGTAGATTTTTCTATTGATTCAGCTTGCACTTGAAGTGTCCAGGCATCAAGATCGGCACTGGACATTCACATAGAGACATCACAATGGTATGTGTCATACGTTGTACGGGAGCTTGCTTTGTGCCGTACCATACGTGTCCAGCGGAGTCTGCTACACTGGAGCAGAGCAGTCCCCACAGTGCTGTAGAATACAGAGCCATGGACGTGTCACAATGTGCTGTATGACACAGTCCATCCTTACCTGCAATATAACACACACATAAATACATCCTAATTTTGATTATGATTCTAGTCACTGTCTTGATGACAGAGTTGTGCATGTCCTCAGATGCATCTAAGGAATTGAAAACCACCACTGCATCTAGGCTGTCTGTGAATACTAAGAGTATTTTTGGAGAGTGGTTGAAGAAAGCGACATGGTGAACTGCAGAGAGGATTGCTGCCAGTTTAAGGAAAAAGATATCCACTTTCGGCTTTGATTCATCTGGGTTGAGCTGATATACATAGCTATTCCCTGCATAGACAAATGCTAGAGCAAATTTTAAACTTGCATCAGTCTACAATACAAAGTCAGCAGATGAGTCATCTCAATGAGTTGTGTCAAGGAATCTGATTCCAACTGCAACATCTCCATGGCAAAACATTAAGAAGCCAATTAAGATGGCCAGTGAGACATTGCCAAACTCAGAGTAGAGGGCGATAGTTTGGAGTGTGGATGAATATGTCAATTTTTTCAATAATGTTGTCGATTGAGTTTTTAGTGAGAAATATGCTTCTCTGATTGATATCAATCCAAAAACTGATGATCTTAAGGCACTCGCCAAATTCCTGCTTCTTCTCTTCCCAGGGGCAGCCTATGGCATCCCAAAAAATGAGTAACTGAGCCTGATGCTTTGGCTTATAGCAGCTCTTGTAGATAACAAGGTCCAAAGCCACATCCCAAGAAAAGAAGTCATTCATAAAGTCATAAAGATCTGGCATGTCCAACTTTATAATTCCAATCCAACACATTAGACCAGCAACAGCACACCAACAATGTGGCGAGGCCCAATTACCAGACACCAGCCAGTGAACAATTTGCCACAGTCTATCAACCTTAATCACTTGATGTAACTGCTATAAAGGATGAGCAGGCAAGTTGAGGAAGGCACTGGATACATCAGATTTCCAAGTTAGAAGGTGTATATCAGAGTACCATCATTTTGCATTGTATAGTGCTTGACCAAAGATTTGCATATCATCATATTTGACTTTTGCATCAACTTTCAAAATACTATCATTCAGGCCAGATACTGTATGATCCATGACCACTCTAGCCTTGCCTCATTGCCAAACTATAAACAGAGGAGACAATGTCATGCCTAGGAGAAGATTATTAATATTGAGCAGATTGGACCACCTTTTTGCCTCTATTTCTTTTCCTTGAAAGACTCTTATCATATCAAGGTCTATAACCTCTGTCAAGTAGTTATCAAGTTAGTCTTCCTTTTTTTTCTTCCAGTCTCCACCATCAAAGGGCCAGAACCCTTCTTGGAGGCTCCTCATGACTAATGATACAAAAGGCTGATTGAGATAATCTCAGAGCATCAATTCAAACCTATCAACATTGAATGGCGTTTTGACTTGGATATGGCCTTCCATGGCCTTGAAAGTTGATTGAATTTTAGTATCTTCTAGAAGGTGAGCTAGTGGAGAGGGTAAAGAAAGTGCAGTTTTGGTAGCACAAGCTGAAGGTGACATTTGGGACAAAGCTGCTGAGCTGTTCTATACAAATCCTTGTTGGAAGTGTGGGTAACTTTGAGGAACATCTTTTTGAGATCTCTTGCTTCTGACTAAAAGAGAAATTGTTTCTCCATTCTTCTCCTCATCAACTCTATGCATCAGCTCTGCCAATTGCCTTATAAGTTTGGCATCTTGCTCTGAGTTTTGCATGGCATTTATCATTATCCTTGGCTCTGTGCTTGCTGCCACACTCACAGCAAACATTGTGCTTACAGCCATTCAAATGTATTACAGTAACCCAAATTCCAATTCCAGCAGATTGTCATGGCCTGCTTTTTGTTTAGGACAAAGCATGAAAAAGCAGCATGCTTGACTCCCACCACTGGAACTGCTGCAGCCAAAAGGCCAAAGAGATGTGATAAAAGAGGGATATGCAATTCATTTGGATCATCCAGCCTAAAAGGATTGCATGCATATCTGCCTTATGTCTCAGAGTCAAAATGAATTGCAATAGGTGCTGCACTCTGAAAAGAGCAGAAGAAATCAATGATTCTGCACCTATACAAAACAAGCTCTGCTTTTCTATGAGGATAGAAGACAAGTATTGCCACCATCCAAGCATCAAATGCACATGACCAATCAGACTCAAACAGTATAGGACGACATGCTGTAGCCTGATCCTTCCTGACAATTGAAAAGCTACCAGCAAATTCTTTAGGTTTGTCATTGTGGTCATATCCTTTGTCAAGGGTAGCATACAGCTTCTCAAAATCAACATAGTGGTCAAGAATGATAAGTCTTCAAATCAACCTTGATATCAGATCTCTGAGCTTTTTGAGCTGAGCCATGTTAATAAGCGAGTCAATGACTCTCTCTTTTCCATACTTCTGATGAAGATCCCAGATCTTAACCAAATGAGGATCAACCATTGATTGATCTTGCAAACATATGAGATGAGATGCCATAGCTTAAAGAGATGATGAGATAGATGTAGAGTCTGACAGTTCTTTGATCTCAGGAATCACTTTGGAATCATAAACTGTGCCTTAAGCAGGCATATTAACTCTTTGTTCAGAAGACAGTGGGGACACTTGATCCAGCAGTGCTGCCCAAGTGGCCATCTCAACCGCTTGACTATGTGCAGCAATTGAAGAAAAGTTGATATGATTTGAGAAAGTTGCACTTTGTTCGAACCCTGGAGAGTGCAAGGCTGGCTTGGGAGCTGCAATTGAAGTACATGGACATGAAGAGCTAGGTGCAGCCCTAGATTTTGACTAATGGATTTCAAGCCTGTGTTGAGCTGCATTAACAAAGTATTCAGCTTTGTCAGACTTAAATCCCAATGCACGAAGTGATTGTACAAGCTCAGCAATAGTGAGCTTCTCTTTGACTATCTCGTCAACAAGCTTTTGTGCTGCTTTGGATTTTAATCTGACAGCTTCAAGTGCTTGACTTTGAGAAGAAGGACAGGACTCAGGTACTTGGAAAGCATGTTCAGGTGTTTGATGGGTGTGGTGACAATACATCTCACAGCAACAAGATTGAATATTCTCAGGGAGCATAGAAAGAAATGATGACAATGTGTAGCGAGTAAAATTGACAAAAAGGAGACTAAAAATATTTAAACTAATTGAGAATAAAAACCCTGAAATGTAATTATGAATGAGAGATTGACACGACCTTCCCATTGCATACTTACTTCAGCTATTTCATTGAATGTGCAAAGAGAAGAAGATCAATGGGTCTGAAATAGCTGAAGTGATGAGTGAGCGAGGCTCACTGAGAGAATGTGGCATGCAGTCTCACTAATGAAGTGCAACAATAAAAGAAATATATGAGGAGAAAAGTATGTTGCAATGGCTATAGGCATGATTTTTGGTGAGACCAATCTGGATATGTGAGAGAGTGGCATTGCACTCACCTGGGCAGGCACTGGAGAAGAAGATGGGCAAAGGAGAATGCTGTTTAAGATGTCTGAGACCATACGCTGATGACTCCAACTATGGTTGGGTGTGCTGGATATATATGCAGTACAATGCTGTCTCCAGTGCCTGGCATATGTAGTTGTGAGGAGTTCTGACAGGGACTTGGTGTGCTCAAGCAGAGGTAATAGAACAGTGTGCTAGATGATAGCGCCTCGGATGCTATCTAGCAAATGGTAAGCGCCATAGCTTAAGCAAAGATAAAGAGAAAAAGATAAGTAGCACAGCGTAATGTGCCTATAGGTGGCACAATAAACAATGAAGATGAGATAGACTAAGCTAGCACCTAACTTAGTGACAAAGTCTGTAAGGGCAACCTCTAGAGGCTGTGGCTCAGTCACACAGCTGGCAGAGGGAGATCCAAAGTGTATTAGAATATATACTGACAATATCAAGGTAGCTACTCACCTGGCAGAGGGAGATCCAAAGAGAACAAGTCTGGGGATTCCCTATGCCAGGTTGGACGCTTCTGGGGCCTCTGAAGCATGGGAAACAACTGTACAGTACAACAAAACCTTAGAAACTCGAAAATTGATTTTGTTTGGTCAGATATTCTTCTCCCAGGGATGAATCCTGCTTGACTAACCAAACAAGTGTGCAAACAAGGGAGGAAAACTCCGGACTTTAGAAGTCAGAAAGGCAAACTCCGGCTTATCTAAGCAGCCTAGAGCGGTGCTGAAGGGCCCACACTTGTCTGAGTGATAGCTAAAGAACCAGAGCACCTCAAAGGTTGAGAATAGTACTAACAGATAGTGTTGAAAAAGTAGTAACAGCAAGATGAGAGAATGATAGAAGAAATAAGGAAGTTTGAGAATAGTACTAACAGATAGTGTTGAAAAAGTAGTAACAGCAAGATGAGAGAATGATAGAAGAAATAAGGAAGTAAATGAAAGGAGAGTGAAGAAATAAAGAGTGAAAGAAGAAAGGAATGAGGAGTCCCCTGACATCACCCCCCCTCTAGAGTGCGGCGTCTCGACGTGCTGGATAGAAGTAGTTCTGGATGGCCTGGTCTACTTTGGAAAGAGAATAGAGGCCTCTGATTGCCCGAGGAGCATTGGGATGCTGTTGATAGAATTCCCGGACCAAGGCAGGGGCATGGACATTCTCTTGTGGCTCCCAGGAAACGTCCTCAATTCCATAGCCCTTCCACTTGACCTTGAACTGAAGCTTATTCCTAAAGAGTCGGCTGTCTAGGATCCGTTCCACTTTGTACTCTTCTTGGTTGTTTACCAGAACTGGTGGTGGAGGTGGCTGTGGATGTCGACCTGGGATTGGATCTTCTGGGGCTGGAGAAAGCTTCACCACATTGAAGACTGGATGGAGTCGACTCATTCCACTAGGTAGCTTGAGTCGATAGGCAAGTGGGCCTACCTGTCTTACTATAGGAAAGGGTCCTAGACAACGGTGAGAGAGCTCCTGAGAAGGTCAGGTAGTGGCAATGTCAGAGGCATCCAGGTAGACTCGATCTCCAGGCTTGTACTTGGGGGCTGGAATTCGTCCACGATTGTAGTAGCGGGCCATGTCATCCTTTGCCTTAGCTAAAGCTGCCTTGGCTTCCTCCTGAGCTGCCTTCATCCAATCTATGAACTCGTTGACAACTTCATTCTCTGAAGGTCGTCCACGAGGCTCAAATCCTATCCGAGGATGTCGACCAGTATCTAGAAGGAAAGGAGACATCTGGGTGGCAGCATGTACACGGTTGTTGTACTGGAACTCTGCCTCTGGTAATAGATCGTCCCAGTCATCCTGTCGTTCATTGCAGAAGAGCCGGAGATACTGTTCTAGCTCCTGGTTGACACGCTCAGTCTGGCCATCAGACTGGGGGTGGTAGGCTGTGGAAGTGTGGAGTTTGACATGGAGGAGGCGATACAGTTCTCTAGTAAACTCTGCCACAAACTGAGGTCCGCGGTCCGAGACATAAGCATCTGACAACCCATGGAGCTTCCAGACATGCTTCCGGTACAGATTGGCTGCGCCCATGGCTGAGCAAGTAGTGTGTGTTGGAATAAAATGAGCACGCTTGCCACAGAGATCCACTACCACCATGATCGCATCATATCCATGAGAATCAGGTAACTCAACAATGAAGTCTACCGAGGCCACACTCCAATGCTCAGCTGGGATAGGCAATGGATGAAGCTGTCCCACAGGAGGCTGACGACGAGGCTTAGTCCAAAGGCAAAGATCACAGGTGGAGGTGTAAGAGCCAATATACCGTGACATTTGAGGCCACCAGTAATTCCGCGAGACCAGCTCCAGTGTCTTCCATCTGCCAGGATGTCCTGCAACTCAAGAGTCATGATGCTGCTCCACAATCTGCCTCCGGAGGTCTGGCAGGTTGGGAACATAAATGCGTCCTCGGAAGGTGAGAAGACCATTCTCCAGAGACCACTCGTCAGTGTGGACAGACTTCACTCCAGTTTTCTCTTGAGCATGCAAGGCCATGGCAGCCTTAGCTACCAGATCTTCTTGAGCGCCCTCCCGGTTACCTCGTCGGATGTCTCGAAGGATGCTCACTTCTTCTCCCTGGCCAACCACACCTTCTAGAGCACGGATAGCAAATAGTTCTGGCTTCAGAAGTACAATATTGTCATTGTCACTAGCTCCTGAACCATGGTCTGCTCGCCTAGAAAGCGCATCTGGCTTACCCATGCTCCGTCCAGGTTTGTGATGCAGAGAGAAGTCGAAGTTGGCCAGATACAAGGACCATTGAGCCTGTCGGCGGTTAAGTTTCTTGGCCGTCCGAAAGTACTCTAAGTTCTTGTGATCAGTCCACACCTCAAATTTATGCCTGGCACCCTCAAGGAAATGTCGCCACTCCTCAAATGACCGAATGATAGCTAGCATTTCCTTATCATGGATCTCATAATTTTGCTCCACAGCATTGAGACTCTTGGAGTAGAAAGCCACGGAATGCCACTTACCATCCTCCCTTGACTGTTGAGAGAGAACGGCCCCAGTAGCAAAATCTGAGCTATCAGCTTCGACACGGAAGGGAGAGTCATCATCTGGGAATATAAGGACAGGCTTTGAAGTGACTGCCTGTTTGAGGGCATCAAAGGCTGTCTGCTGTGCTGCATCCCAGTGCCAAGGAGTGTCCTTAGTGGTGAGATCAAAGAGGGGCTGGGCATGATGTGAGAAATCCTGAATAAACCTCCGGTAGAAGTTGGTAAAACCCAGGAAGGCCTGAACCTCCTTCTTGTTCTTAGGCTCTGGCCACTCCACTACACCGGCCACCTTGACTGGGTCCATCTCAGCCATTCCATGAGAGATGATCAGTCCAAGATATTCAACCTTAGTCTGCTCAAACTCACACTTCTCTGGCTTAAGATAGAGCTGGTGCTGGCAAAGACGTTCCAGTACGATGCGCGTAATCCGACGATGCTCCTCTAGAGTCTTGGTATAGATGAGAATATTGTCAAGGTATACGCACACAACACCTTCCGCTATGAGGTCTCGGAAAATGTCGTTCATCATGGTCTGGAAGGTGGCAGGGCTATTAGTGAGGCCAAAGAACATTACCAGAGGTTCAAAGAGTCCACGATTTGTTCGGAATGCTCCCTTCCACTCATCTCCTTCTTTGATGCACACATTGTTGTAGCCCCAGCGGACATCCAACTTGGTAAAGTAGCGCGCACCTCCCACTCATCTCCTTCTTTTATGCGCACATTGTTGTAGCCCCAGCGGACATCCAACTTGGTAAAGTAGCGCGCACCTCAGAGGTTGTTGACAAGCTCTGAAATGAGTGGTAAGGGGTAGCGATTCTTCACAGTCATCACATTCAAGACTCGGTAGTCCTGAACCAGACGTAGAGATCCATCCTTCTTCTTAATGAAGAAGACTGGAGAGGCCATCGGAGACTTTGAGGGATGGATGCGACCAGAGTCTAAATTCTCCTGCAAAAAAGCATCAAGCTCATCCTGTTCTCTGGGAGAGAGTGGGTAGACCTTGCAGCTAGAGGGCTCAGCATTGGGTGTAAGCTCAATTGCATGGTCCCACTGCTTACGCTCTGGCAGGGAGTCGAATGATGCCTTAGAGAAAACATCCTCAAAGTCTTGCAGGTGATGAGGAACCGCATCTCAGAACGACTTAGGAGCAGAGTTGGCAGCAAATGCCTGAGCTAGCCGCTGGGAGGTAGTTTGGCTAGCTCTAATCTCTGCTACAGTTGGTGGAGGTCGTAACGTAGTTGCATAAATCCTATCACCTGTCTTGATAGCCTCGTCTGGAGACTCTGGGTCAGGAGCGCATCCAAATTCACCCTCGCGTCCATCTTCCATCTGGGCTTCACTCACTACACCTCAAACGTCCTTATAAAGGGCCTCACTACAAGGGAACACCAAGGGAGGAGGATCCAGTAGGTCGAGGTCTGCAAAGGGGAGGTGTCCAACCCGGCAAGCCTGGATAGCAGCACGCTCACGGACTGACTCTCTGCGCTCCTCTCTAACTTCCTTGGCACATGTGGAACACTGTCGAGGGCAGCGGCTCATGCTCACCTTACCCTTGGCCCAGTCAATCTCAGGATTGTGATCACGCAGCCAGGAGAACCCAAGTATCATGTCCTGCTTTCCTAGGCTGGTAACTGCAAAGACTGCACGCTCAGAATGAGTCTGATAACAAAGGACTAAATCCACCACTGAGCGGATGGATCCAGCTTCATTGAGCGTACCGTCAATGTTGTAGACTGGAATAGGGTGAGAGAGGGGACGGGTAGTGAGCCGGTGTTGTTCCACATAATGGGTGTCTAGGAAGAGTCCAGTAGCGCCACTGTCCAAGAGAGCTATGACACTTTGAGTCTGCTGAGTGTCAGTTGTCTCAATCTCCACATTCAGACAGTAGCGCCACTGTCCAAGAGAGCTATGACACTTTGAGTCTGCTGAGTGTCAGTTGTCTCAATCTCCACATTCAGACGCAGAGAGTTGGGAGAGGGAGTAGAAGCGACAACATAGCAACGGGGAAGGCGTTGTTTCCAAGCTGGGACACGTGGTTGTCAGACAGGAGAAGGAGGGGAAGGAGTCTTAGCTGAGGCTTGGACCAAGGGGGTATTTTGTACGTCGGAGAGGGTGCTTACAGTTTCAGTCAGAGAATCAGGAACAGGGAGCAATACATTAGAAGACTCTACTGATTGACATGTAAACTGATTAGCACCAGGCAGTGGAGGCATACAACTTATCCATTGCTCTATTGAAAACCCTCCCCTGCAGAACCAAAGGACCCATCCAATGGTTCTGCTACAGCTTCCACAGGACCCAAGGACTCCTCCAAAGGTTCTGCTTCAGTCTGTACATCTGGGGAGGGGTTTCCTCGAACGTCTCGGGCAGCAAGGAGCTGGAGAAGGAGCTCCTCCTGCTCTAAAGCTGAGAGATAGCACACCTCTAACCCCTGGGGACAATACCGAGCGAAGTGACCAGGCTTTCCACAGTGACGGCAGAGGAGAGGAAGGGAGGAACGTTGACGAGAGGCATCAACATCCATAGGTACTCCAAAAGGAAGAGGACGTGCCGCAGGTACCTGAGCTGGGGGTGGAGCGTGAGATGGAAGGGAGGGCTGGATGGGATGACGAGCAGAAAAAGATGCCTGTGGGGTGGAGCGAGGGGCAGTTCCGCGGTGGAGCTCACGTCGTAACTCCATGAGCTGCCACTGATCACGTGCTACCTGATACCAGGTCTCGATACTCGTGTCATCAGGTCGTCCCTCAGCCATGCTGTCGATCCGATCCATGAGAGAGGGAAGGAGGCCATCTCAGAAGGTGAGACAGAGCTGAAGACCATCCGGATAACAGGCCTGTTCAGCAAGAGCTCTGAAGGAGTCAATGTACTCATCTAGGGTCCGCTTCCCCTGCCCATATCGATGAGGATCTTGGAGAGTGAGGGCTGCCACCTTAGCAGGGTCCAAGGGGAAGAACTCTGTCCGAAACTCCTTCTCAAACTGATCCCAACTTCCAAAACTCTCCACTCCTCCAGGGTGTCAAAAGACTCGTAGCGCGTATGTCGAAGCTCGCCCAGACTTCATGTAAGAAAGAACCCAAGCAATCTTGAGAGCGTCAGAGGGAAAAGCCTGACTGCAGGAAATGCTCGCCTATCGCTCGGTCACCATTGAATGCGTCTGGGAGTGCTGGGCAAGGAATATTGGCATGAACTGGGGGGGAGGCCCCAAAGCAAGAGACTGTGGGTGTGCCAGCCCTAACTGGAGGTGCCTGGAGAGGGGTAGGAGTGAGAGGGAGGCGCTCTAAGAGGGCCTGAAGGGAATGGGAGATGGTGTCTGTGGCCTGACGCAATCCAGCAAGTTCGGTGGTGTGGAGGGTGAGGGAAGCTTGAGTGGTCTGCACCTGAGTCTCTAGAGCAAGCAAGCGACCCCAGGCATCATCCTGAGGGGCAGAAGCGTCCAGGGGAGTGTCTGAGGGGGCTGGTTGGGTCATAGAAGCAACAGAGGGGCAGGGAGTAATCCAGTGGGGGAGGGACCTAAAGGGGCAAGAGAGGGCTCAAGCAGGCTGAAGGGGGCTCCCAGACTGAAATGTAGAGACTTGTTCTGCTGTAAGGGCGACCTCTAGAGGCTGTGGCTCAGTCACACAGCTGGCAGAGGGAGATCCAAAGTGTATTAGAATATATACTGACAATATCAAGGTAGCTACTCACCTGGCAGAGGGAGATCCAAAGAGAACAAGTCTGGGGATTCCCTATGCCAGGTTGGACGCTTCTGGGGCCTCTGAAGCGTGGGAAACAACTGTACAGTACAACAAAACCTTAAAAACTCGAAAATTGACTAACCAAACAAGTGTGCAAACAAGGGAGGAAAACTCCGGACTTTAGAAGTCAGAAAGGCAAACTCCGGCTTATCTAAGCAGCCTGGAGCGGTGCTGAAGGGCCCACACTTGTCTGAGTGATAGCTAAAGAACCAGAGCACCTCAAAGGTTGAGAATAGTACTAACAGATAGTGTTGAAAAAGTAGTAACAGCAAGATGAGAGAATGATAGAAGAAATAAGGAAGTGAATGAAAGGAGAGTGAAGAAATAAAGAGTGAAAGAAGAAAGGAATGAGGAGTCCCCTGACAAAGTCAGGCAGAGCTAGCACAATTTGAATGCTAAGTGTAACTGGATGCTCAAAAGGTTATGATTTGTTGTTATGTACATGTGAAGTAGCTATCTTATATACTATGTGCTATTGTGTTTTCCAAGATAGGTCCATCTGCAGCGCTACCTCTTAGCATCTCTCCTTGTAGTTCCCTCTAACAGTGACCTGTCAATAGTGACCCGTTGCATATGGATGACAGCAATCAATGGCATTATGACCTATGGTGACCAATGGCAACTTTAAATCGACTTAGAATTATATGGGCCTGCTTACTCTTAATATAATTCCAATTGGCCAGGCTGTTCTGGGGTATGGTTGGAAAATTCTCGACAGACGCTATAAGCACTAATGTTAGCACTACTCATTGTATCAATTCTTGATAGGTCCAAATGTTGGGTTTAAGTGTATCCTGTGCCGCCGTCATTGATTCTTTTAGGCTTCTGATTGAGGTGCCTTGTCAAATGGCAGCACCTACTGCTGACCTCTTCTGGAAGTGATCAGAGTTTGGTCAGAGTCCACCTCCTGTTGTCGTGTTAGCATTATATGTTCTGAGCCTCCTCAGTCCTTGAAATAGATGAATGGAGTGTGCTGAAGGACTGGTAACTGGTAATTAGGGTAAATGGATAAGTCCTGCAATAGAGCGACAGAGCTTGGGCTGCTTTGTACCCAAACTGGTTGCTAGAGTCTCCAGTATGTCAAGTGTTGGTCAACCTATAATGTCCCTTGATGTGCTCAGTCTGAGTAGAAGCCTATCAATGCCATACTGATCCTGGCTTGGCATCTGCCAGACCCTGGCACCAAAACTAATATTGGCTTTTGGTCAAGAGAGGCAAAGGTGAGAGTGCATCTGGAAGGTTCCTTGTCATGCAGAGGCCTCTAAAAATGCTTTCACACCTTTGGTGCTTGTCGTTATGCCAATGACATGACTCCAGGTCTCTATAGAGTATTTATAGCCATACATATAATGTGTTATGTCATAACAAGATAATAAATACATCACAATAAAATAAAAGTGAAACATACGTGAATATAATAAAATGGTGATGTCATAAGTGAGTAGCCAAAGTCAGATGTTATATTCTTCAACAAAAATTCTACTATGCAAAGCTAAGCTATAAGTTCACTATTATATCAAACACCATTATCGACACTGGAGTAGAGTAGAAATACTACCTTAGCCCCACCTTTTAGCCCTTCATGGTGGCTTGTCAGTGGCAAAAACAGAATACATTCATTCATTCATTTCACTTCATAGAGTTATTGTCTTAATAATGACTGTGATGTAATTGAGACTTGCCTTCCTACTGCACAATGCCCCACTCTAAAGTCCTAACCTGTGCTCAACAGCCATAAACTACCAGCCTCAGGAAGCAATTCACAAGCCACATTAAACATTGAGGATGCTTACAAGACCACCACACATGTCCAGTATTTTAGCTGAAAGCAGGAGCTGTCCAAAGCTGAGAGCCAAACTTGATGACTTGAAGAAACAGGCTGCTGAAGGCCTCACCACCCCACTCCCTTCAAGTCATGACAGCAGTGGAATGCTGGTGTGGATGTGGGTGAGGCTAGCTGATGGATCAACTGGATCAAAATTGGAGTGTATAGTTGGATGCTGGTGGAATGTAATAATCTTGAAATACAGAAGTATGAATGGTTCACAAGTGACTAAGTAGTCAAACAAGAATTTATGCTAAGTGAGAACCAAATATTGACAAGAAAGACAGCCCCTGAGTGATGTTGGAATCAGACGTTCAAAACAAGAGAGGATAGAAGCAAGAGCTTTAGTAAAAGCATAGTAGAGAGTTGGAATGCATGACAAGCCAAGAAAGTTGCTGATGAAAGTACTCACTTATCTATTTCAGCACTTTTCCTATACATTCCAGGAGTTGAATCAATCTGTTTGCTTTCAGTTCCAAATAGTCAGGTTTGCTAGGTTTTCTCAGCACTACTACAATAGCTTGTCTCTAAGGCTTTAGGTGATGTCTCATTTTGACATAGTGGTGTATGAGGGTGAAGATTGTGTCACTCTCTGCTTTTCAAGCCCACCATACCATGTTGAATGACTGCTGACTTACTCCTGGGGCTTTTTTAATGCTGTGTCAATATATTGCTTCTCTGACCTCCTCTCATGTAACCTTGACATGTGCATAGACTTGGTCTTGTACCCTCAATAGGTCTGGTTCCTCATTGTTTTCCAGTTTCAGTGGCAGCCTAAACAGTGCATCATGCAGGATGTCACACTTGTCTCCATGTTTGATTGCCATTTCACCATACCATTCCTTTATTGCTAGTGATGGGTAGTTTCTTGTGCCCTTTGACCAACCTCAGAGCTTCCACATGTTTTTCAGAGTGGCCTCCTCTAGTGTATCATTTATTCATTGTTTTTCTCATGTTTGTATAATCCAATGAAATAGTTAGTCACTTTCCTTATTTTCCTGTTTATCTCTTTGTTTTGTTTATCTCATCAGGCTGTGTATAATCTCTGTTCCTCATGGAGTTGTATCCTCCTCACATTTGCTTCTCCCAGATTCTTTGTCCACCATAGTCTGGCCTTGTCTAAAGGCTTTCTCCTTTGCTGTTTTCTTTGTTATGATTCTCATCACTTCTGTGATCAGTTCAACGTTCTTGTCCAATTCTTCTGGGGAACATTCAGTGTCGAGCTCCTGTAAGAAAACCCACCTTTCTGCATTCTGCTCTATCTCTCTCCCAAACATTTCCTGCCAATCCTCTGGTCTTGTATTCTTACAGTTGTATCTTGTGCCCATTATGTTCTGTACCTTTGTGGGGCTGTAGTCTATTACTCATTTCAGAGCAAAGTGATCCAAGCTGCATGCAGATCTATTACCTATTCTTTCATGGCATTTAGTGCCATGGCTTCTGTTAGGTTCTGGTGATTATGGGGCTTCTGAGCACAAGTGAGTTCTTACTAGGTGGACTTGATGTCTACAGGGTGACTCTGAACCTACAGGAAGCAGGGACAAGGGTTCCAGGGAGTCTAGTGAGGTGCAGGCATACTCTGGGGCATACATACAGTTCCGGAGTTGAAAGAGGCTTTGGCAGGATCCCAGACAAAGTCCAGGAGGGTCAGTGAGGGGGAGCAGAGCAGTGGGGCATGAAGAAACAATGAGGAGAGACCTGGTGGCTGAGACTAAAGCTGGGAGACTGGAACTGAAACTAGGAGATGGAAGATATGATCAAGTGAAACTTATTGAACCAGGAGACTGTTGGAGACAAGAAAAATAGATTGAGCAAGTAAACAAGATAGACAGATGAATATCAAGGCAGAAGTTATCACAATATCAAGACTACTGTGATGAGGTGCTAACTATGAGCTAAATACCTATAGTGAGTAAGTTCTGGGCCACATGGATGAAGTCTGGAGCAGCACTCCATGTGGTCAGTTCTGTGCAGTGTATTGTCCAGGTACAAGTCCTGTGTGGCATATAGTCTGGGTATGGGTGTGGTGCTGGAAGGATTGGTTGGGGCCTGTGGGTTGCATAGAATTGTATACTGGGAGAGCAGGGTGGCTGAGCAGGTCAGAGCAATGAATGGGGGATGGGTCCTTGGGCTGATTGGTAGGGTTCAGGAAGTTGATGGTGAGCACCAGTGTTGATTAGGTGGCTAAACAAATAAGGACAAGGAGATGCTGGGGGTCACATGATGTGCTGGTTGGGATGTTGAGTATGGTCAATCAGCTTTAGCCATGATGTTGATGTTTGGGAAGATTGGTACTGTTCAGGGGCCCTGAGAAGGGTGTTTCAGGGTTGGGGCAGAAGTGAGTGCAGGGTTTTCCAGTGTTGTGTGTCAGTAGGTAAGGTGCTGGTTGTGACAGCTTCCACATTTGCTCATATGAGGTCTATCACTGAGGTTGCTCTACTTCTGCGATGTTCATGGTATGTACATACCCCTTTCTCATTTATTATTGAGTAATCATGTTCTTGCATCCAGTTGATGAGTTCCTGTGTCCTTCCCATTGGCTGAGCATCATCCTTGCTCTATATGAGATGGTGCTGGTGCTAGTCTCCACTCAGAATGACTGGTCTTTCTGTCAGAAGATTGATTGTCCTGAGTCTAATGGATGCATTGCTTTCATGTAATTTCCAGTCCTGTAAGAGCAACCTCTGAAGGCTATGGCTCAGTCACACAGCTAGCAGAGGAAGATACAAAGTATATTAGAGTATATACTAACAATATCATAATAACTACTTACCTGGCAGAGAGAGATCCAAGAAGAACAAGTCTAGAGATTTCCTACACCAGGTTGGATGCTTCTGGGGCCTCCGAAGCATGTAAAACAACTGTACAAGACAACAAAACCTTAAAAACTTGAAAATTGCCTAAACAAACAAGTGCACAAATAAGAAAGGCAAACTCTGGCTTATGTAAGTAGTCTGGAAGTGGTACTGAAGAGCCCACACTTGTCTGAATAATAACTAAAGAACTAGAGCACCTCAATCAGTGAGAATGGTACTAATAGGTAGTGTTGAAAGAACAGAAATAGTAAGGTAAAAGAATGACAGCAGAAATAAGGAAATGAATAAAGGGAGAATGAAGAAATAGAGAGTGAAAAAAGGAAGAAATGAGGAGTCTCCTGACAAGTCCCTGTTTCTGAGGCTGGTTGTACATGTCAACTATCATAACTGTGAAATAGTTAGCTTGGGTTATATCAAGTATTTGAATATCCAGATCTTCCATGAGATTTGACTACAGTGTTATTTTGAAGTTCTTTATCCTCTTTGCATAGGCCATCATTCTTGGTCTTTTGTTTGCTGGTACCTTTGCAACTGGTGGTATTAGCATTCATGCCTCTAGTGCTGCCAGCCTTCTCTGCCCATTTTTTATTCCTCCTCACCATAGTTTTGTGACTAGGATAATGTTGAATTTATCTACAAATGTGTTCAGCATTGTGTGATACACTGTATTGCTGTGATTTGTGTTGTGACTAGGATAATGTTGAATTTATCTACAAATGTGTTCAGCATTGTGTGATACACTGTATTGCTGTGATTTGTGTTTAGCTGAGCGATTCAAATTGGTTTGGTCTTCATAAGGACTATATATTATTGGGCATCTGTCTCCCCATGTATTCTATCTCTTTTACTTCCATTTTGTCCCATCTCTCCAGTTCTTGGCCATTGAGTAGGTTCTCCAGGGACATGCTCCAGTTTGCATCCTTCTCTGCATATGTGGTCTTTTTGTTGCTGGAGTTGGTTTTCATGGCATTTTTGTCTTCTTTTTCTTTATGTACATTCATGTGGTCACTATTTTCTATATTCTTTTTACCAGTTCCTTCTGTTCCTCTGTTGATTTCTGCTTCAGTCTTCCTCTTGGTAGTCTTTTTCTTCTTGAGCATGCCACCTCTTGCATCTACATAGTCTTTTTCTCTTGTTATTATTTGATGTCTTCTCTTGGAGCAGTTCTTTTTGGTTGCCATGTGGTTTCCTTCACAGTTGACACACCTTCTTTCCCTCTTTTTCTTCTGTTGGTCTTTTTTGTCCTTTCCCTCTTCTTCATCAGACATCTGTTAGTCTTCTACCTTGTCATAGTCTTTTCACTGTGCCCTGCTGCACATATACAACACTTTGTTTCATTTCTGCACCATGATATGTGGTGTTTGATTGCTCAGCACTTGCTGCATTGGAGCACTGGGAGTCTGTCCACATGGTATATGATCTCACAAAAATTTATTAACATCACAACATATTTTGTTCCAATCAATGCTTGTGCATCTTCCTCCTTTACAAATTTGAGTACAATTGATGAAGGTTCCTTTTCTTGTAGGTTTGCTTCCACTCTCATCCATCTAGGATTGCCCATCAGTATAACATGAGATATAATTGGATTGAACCTTTCAATCTCCTCTCTCAGATCCTCTGGTGTGTTGAGGCTTCTCTGTCCATCTCTGTGAGCATTTCAATAGAGTTCGTCGGTATTCCAAAAATGTCAATGAATTCTTTGGCATGTCACCTCAGTTCCTCACCCTTCTGGTCTTCTCACATCATTATAATTAAGTTCTGGTTGTGGTTGTAATGTGCCGATGCCACCCGCAGGTGTTTGGTGTTTTACAATTGAGCAAGTCGGTTGTTTATCAGGTTTGCTAGTTTGCACAAGTTCAAGTAGTTCAAGTCTATCTTCTCACCCCTCAGTACAACTATAAGGTATGCTAAATGGTACTGATCCTTTGGTGACCTTGGTGTGTATTGCTGGCATTGGAATGGTGATTTGGCTTCAGTCAGATTCACTTTCATGGGCCGGTATGTCAAGCCCATCACCGTAACTGTCTTCATGCTCTGTACTTCCAGAGGTTGGGTCTGGTTGTTTTTAGCCTTCATTTGTTCTGCATCTTGGCACTTTACCAGGCTGCCTACTGCCTTGGCCAAGTCATTCACAGTGGGCCGCAGTTCCGTGTGGTTTCCTGTAACACACGCAAGGTAACAGCATTATTGCTTTCCATGTATTTCTCACCTGCGTCCACCAGCTTCCTTGTTACTTCGCATGCTGCCTCTAATGCGCGTGTTCTCCAGACATGATGATCAGAGAAATGCCTCAGCTCTCTGCGGAGGTTTACGAGTTGGTTTACAACTATTGCCTCTGCTTCAGCTATTGTCGTCTGCTCTTCCATTTCTGGGTCCGTTTGGACGTCCATTGCCGTTTCTGTGTGCTTACTTTGTCTCGTGGGCGTTCTTTGTTCTTGTTCAACTTGTTGTCCGAAAACATTCGCGTCTCGTTTTCGTCGTCCAAGAACCAGTCTCGCTGGTGAGTTTATGTCTGGTTCTGGGTCTCTTGGGTGCCCATTTTGGCCCCCTTTCTGTTTCTTTGTAACGTTTTCGCTGTACATTTGCACTGCGGTCTCCTCTCCTGTCTCCCTTATAGACCGTGGGAATTTCCCGGTCTAATGGTAGTATCCGATCAAGGAAGCGTTAATACACTGAATGATGAATGAATGCCGTTCGTGTATGGCTGATCTTCTCATCGGAAATTTATATTTATTGGCATGGTACATGTTCGTTGATGCTACTTAAAGGTCCTTAACTGTTTCAGAGGGCGTCCTTTGCTCCGTCACAATGGTCCATCTTTCGAACAATGCTGAACATGTCGTCGACGAGGAAACTGCTCTCTTAGCTTCATCTCGAAAAAATCGCAAGCCGACTCCCCTACCATGGCTCCAAATATCCATCGTTCTCCTTCTTCAAATTACTGAACCTATAACAAGCCTATCAATATACCCCTACATCAATCAGGCATGAGCGTTACTTCTTCATTGAATTCTAGTTAAAGCTTTCAATGATAGTTAGTCAGTGAACTCGACATTACAGGCGGGGAAAAGCGCAAGGTCGGCTATTACGCTGGTCTCATTGTGCGGACTGAATTTGGAACTTGGGTGACATTCTGTTGACTGCCCTATTTGCTTTAGGAGTCCCTTTTCTTTATAACTGAGGCCATGACAGTTCTCCAATGGAGTCGAGTTTCAGACCATCTCGGTCGAAAGCCAATTTTACTAACGGGACTTTTTGGACTCACTGCGTCCATGCTAAGTTTTGGTCTTTCAAAAACATTTTGGGGATTGGTAATCAGGTGAGTCACTCTTCCCACCTGGTGATCTAGGAAGTAATCCTTTCCCTTCCTAGCCGATGCCTTTGCGGACTTTTGAACGGAAACATTGGTATTGATCTCCTTCCGCCTACTCGAATATTTCGTTTGATTCTCTGACTCTGGTTTCACTGTCAGGCGTCATTAAAAGCGTCATGGGAGAGTTGACTGACTCAACCAACCGTGCGGAGGGTTTTGCATTCATGCCAGTGGTTTGGGCTACTGGCGTGACACTGGGGTGGGTATTCTGAATAACAAATCAAAGTTCCGTTACCTTAAGAGTCTGAAAAACCTGTACAGACCTTTAATGGGAGGTGTCCTGTCCAGACCAGCAGAGCGCTTCCCTTCCATCTTTGGAGGAACATTCTGGAAAGAATATCCCTATTTTCTCCCTTGCCTGGCTACTTCTGTTTTTGTCTTCATTGCGTTCACTATCACCCTGATTTTTTTCAAAGAGGTACTGTCTTTAATGATCTGTCGTTTCCGGTGATCCTACGAGTCCTGTCTAGACTGCTCCAGACAAGTGTGGACAACACTCGCGCATCAGCGGAACCAGAACCACACAGTTCGAGGCATCTTCCTACAATGATCCCATACCTTTGAGGGATGTCTTTGTCTATCCCGTCATTCTTTCTGTCTCGAACTACATGAGTCTTTCATTCCTCAATATCTCACTTAATGCTCTGCTACCTCTTTTCCTAGCAATGCCCCTCGCTGTCGGTGGCCTAGGTTTTGATCCAGTCACCATTGGATATATCATGGGAGTTTATGGGATATGCACAGGCTTGTTTCAGGCTTTCTACTTCTCCCGTATCATCCGATATTTTGGAGAACGAAACATTTTTGTTGCCGGGATTGCGTGTTTTCTGCCAATCTTTGCGATATTCCCTGTAATCAGTCTTACTGCTCAAAGTCATGGGGTCACGGTCTTTACATGGGTGTGTATCGCACTAGTAGTTCTGTTGATGTCCTTTCTGGACATGAGTTTCGGTGCGATTTCGTAGTTCATGCTTAACAGTGTGTCAGCTCATTTCTTTCGGCCTTTGGTTTCTCCAGGCTCCATCTTCATGTTTATCACGGCTTCCACTCCAAGCAAGCGCACTCTCGGGGCTACGAATGGGCTGTCGCAGACAGCTGTCTCAACCGTACGCGCCATAGGACCGGCTATGACTACTTCATTATTTGCAGCATCTGCAGAACATAACCTCCTGTGGGGATTTGCAGTATATGCAATCCTCTTCGTGTTTGCGTGTCTCGCTATCTTCCTTGCCCTCTGCTTGCCTCATAAAGTGTGGCAGGAGGCTGATAGCTGACTGTTACCTACATCGCTACAACTTCGATCTTCACCTTTTTTTTTATTACCATAACAATTGGCTTAATTTACCTACAGCAGGCAAATATGTTGAGCGAAGACTTATCCGACTCTCCACACCGGCATGCGTCACATCACGAGTACACGATATATATCTATTTCCATTTTCGGTTCTCTCTCTCTTGGACTCTCCACACCGGCATGCGTCACATCACGAGTACACGATATATATCTATTTCCATTTTCGGTTCTCTCTCTCTTGGTGGCTCTACGATCGGTATTTGCTAGTCTTTGCTAGCAAACCTTATTTATTTTTACTTACCTATCTTGGATACACAGTAAGCCACCCTCAGTCGAACAACATTATATTGTGTGACTGAGGACTAATCTGTATTCGTCTACAAAATAATATTATTGGGTTTACACAGTCTCGATACTGAGTGAGGCCTGATATATAAGTACGGCAGATGAAACTGAGTAAGCAGGTTTGGTACGGACGTTCTACGTTTCAGCTTTCTTTGTTGACCTAAGATGTCCTTAGCCATAGGCAAAGTGCCGTTTGTAAAAACTGTCGATCAGGCAGCTCTACGAAAACGTAAGGAGCACGGGCGTAGACTGAAGCGAAGATGCAACTAATGGGTAAAGATACACAAGTAATGGATATAGTCCACAACTCGGCTGCGAAATTGTAGTTATGATTGCCCTAACGTGTATTGACAACGTTATTTTTATATATACAGCTTTATCAGTGCAAGCGAATACGTGGGAAGCGAAAATCTAGCAGAGCGCAAGTTCAGCTGAACAAGTTTACGGCACGTAAATTCGAGCTTCCAATTGAGCTCTCAAGAAACGTGGTCAGGTTATCAAGTCATCAAGCAAAGATCTTGAGACGAAGCAATGAAATAATAAGACCAAGATATACATGCAGTTTGTATTGTAAATAAGAAAAAGAGAATGTAAGGAGGAGTAACAAGAAAAATAGGATAAGTCTGAGAAAAAATGTTGTAAGTCCGCCAAATTTGTGGAGTAAAGGAGAATCAGGGATTTGAAGCAGAGAGGAAAAGTCGACGAGGATGGGGGTCTTGATCAACCGGAACTCGGGATGGGACCTAGTGTCACGAGGCCCGTTGTAACGGCCGTGACCTATTTCTCTATTCAACCCTTACTTTCGTTGCTCACTGCTCTGCTGGCTGGTCATTGCACGATTTGGGGTGGGGTTTTCGAGGTCAGTCTCCCTTCCTCTACAGTTTTCGACAAGTGCTGCAGTTTTTGTCTGCCTCAGGTTCGAGGCAGACATCAAATCATGGGTGACGTGATCCAGCCCCGAAGTGGGACGCTACAACGCGTATGAGGACGGGCGTACTCAAGACCCTCCAGGTCGCGTAAAAGGAGTAGGAATTATCAGACATGCTGGGATAACCCCAGCAAATTCGTCACCCCAAATCCGAGAATAATAGCTTCCTCATCTGTGGCTCTATCCTTGCATTCCCCATGCTCGACAATGGGTCTGCGGAACGTCAACCACAACGCGTGGGCAGCATGAAGAACGCCCTCCTCCGCCCTCATTGCGAAGTCTTCCGTAACCAGGCACGTTCCAAGTCCCCTTGCGAAGAAAATTACCAGGTGTCGAGTCGCAGACGCTAATCCCAAGGTTTTGAGCTCCCTGCCTATGGCAAGAAAAAATGCACTTGCCTGGCTACTTTTGCTTCACTCTCTACCGACCCCCTAGTTGGCGGCATCGAAGATATGGCCTTCGACGCAGGATTCCTGGAATGGCCAACTCTCTCCGCTCCCCAACACTTTTGGTATGATCTACCTCGTGATTATTGTTATCCCCCCTACCGTGTGTTCCCATCTCTGGAGCTATATAAACTATTACGATGTGTTCGATACTTGGTTCTTCCCAATCCTAGGACTTGTAGCACTTCTCTCGATTGCTTGAACTTTGAATTACTGTGTGAAAACGTTACGCATGCTGTTCCCATCAGAGAACTAGTTCACCAATCATGATGATTATAAACAATTTTGTGACAAAAACTCGAAACTCTGCGAGTGCGCACTGCCTTACTCAAGGACAGCCTTGACAGCAAAGTCACATGGCCAGTTAAATCGGCCACGAACAGCATTTGCTCTGTTATATCCGAGATACTACAATGACCACTGACCAACGCGAAAGCCTTGGAATGTCACCACTTCAAGAGGGTAAACTTGGCATATTTGGGGTATGTAGTCGGTTCAAATCTCTACCTAGATGTAATGTGAGCGATGTCCTGAACTTATTTCTAATGGGTTGGGCAAAGAAGAGCGACACGCCTAGAAGAAGTTCAGAATCCAAGCCATGACCGGAACTTATCAATCTTGAATAAACAATACGGACAATTACTCTTGTCAGCAGCATAGTACCTTCGTCGACAGTTCAGGGAGTGCTGTCAAGTGTTGCAGGAATCCTCAGTATTGCCAAAGTATAGCCATGGGACACGCTATCGAATTCAATCTTACATCTTCCTCAGAATATCATCGCCAATCGTGATGACTTCAAGGAGATTGTCGAGACATGTCAGATGATCGGCCTTGTTGTTTGGCGGGCTACCTCCCAAACCCCCGAACATCAGCTTGACGACACTGCCCGTCGTGCACTAATTGAGCTCAAGAGGTGGGACATTATCCCTTACTATTATTAGCCCAATTACATCTCAAGTTCTGGACGTAATCAGTTCGCTGGACGCCATTCAAGGTGCAGCGAAAGCAAAGGCCGAAAAGAATCTAGTGTCAAAGATCTTTCACGTTACAATTAACCAGGAGACCATTGCGAAAATGAAGGATGAGTCGAACCGTTTTCTAACCCCTTTTAACGTGAGTTATACTTGGTTTACTTCCTTACTGGAATGTGAAGCATTTAAACTTAACATGTCAACAAATATGAAACTTGACACACTCCTGGCTGAGTTTCTTGCATCAGTGAACTTCATTTCTCAGACGTATGCACCAACAAATGTACACGAAGATTGGGCTCATTTATTTTGTAGGGATTCTGGGGAACCTGATATACTACCCAGTCGGCCAGGAGTCTTTTTCGGCAGGGACAATCTTGTCCAGAGTATTACTCAGTCTCTCCTTGATTGCCGCAAAGCTGCCCTTATTGGCCCAGGAGGCATCGGGAAAAGTACCATCGCCCGCGCTGTTATAAATGACGAAACGATTGCCTCCAGGTTCCAAGGTCGAAGGTATTTTGTCCGGTTCGACGATATGGACGCAGGCCAGGTAAATTTCGGAACATTCCTTGACCGCATTGCAAGAACATTTGGATTGGCGACATCGGTCAACGCTCACAATCTGATATTGAAAGCAATTTCAACATTGAACACACTCCTTGTCCTTGACAATGCTGAAACCTTCTTGGATGCCCCTGTTGATGCTGGACGAATTGCAGATGTTATTGATGACTTCGGCGTGAGGCCCAATGTTGCCATCCTCATTACCACACGCACAACCGTACTGCCTGCAAACCTTGACTGGGTTAGATTACAGGTCCCTGTGCTTGAAGAGAGCGCTGCGTGTGAAGCTTTTCAAGCATACTACCCTTCCATTGAAACGTCAATTCTTACTAAACTACTCTATGCGGGCGGTTGAATACCACCCTCTCTCAATCAATCTACTTTCCCAAGCAGCAGTTCAGAACGATTGGTCGCCTCAGCAGCTTGCTACTGCATGGGATCATCAACGTGCAGCTCTACTCAAGACTCGGGATGGAAAATCTCAAAGTGTTGCTAGAACAATTGAGACGTCTCTCAATTCTCCCTCGTTCACCAAACTTGGCGCCATGGTTTGTCATCTCTTGCACCTCATTGCGTTCCTTCCTCAAGGAAGTAGCAATACATGTCTTGTTGCCATTTTTCCTGGGGTGTCAACCATTGAAACCTGTGCAGGTGCTTTGTGCAAGCAGTCCATTGCATACCGAAATGGTGACTTCATCACTCTTCTTGTTCCCATACACCTTTACATAATTGGATCGCCATAAATATACCTCAATGAATCCATTGTTGAAAGGATTAAAGGTATATTATGCCACCCATATTATAAAGTTCGCAAATTGTTCTTGCAGAAGACGTGAACATAGAACATGTCCTTAATCATTGGCTCCAGGACACTGGTGGGAACATGAAAACAATTCTTAATGTATCGGAAACTACAGAATGTTTTTGAATGTCCTCTACACATATCGACCACACCCGGTTTCTCTGTGCCCCGCTATAATCACTCTGGATGTGCATATTACTATGTCGTGCATGAATTTCCACATGGCAGTCCCAATTCTAAAAAAACCTCAAAGTATCATAAAAAGCAAGTCTACTTGTCTACTTTGGATTTCTGCACTTTTGAATTTGCTTGGACAAATAGAAGAAGCTGAAACTGTACATGTACAAGTAACTCACTCTTGAATCTAAGGATTTGGATCAGCTCATTTATTTGAGTTGACTATTGGCTCACTTCATTTCATTTCCATCAAGGCGATTTATGGACTGCAGAGAAATTACTTTGAATACTTGTTCAGGCCTTTCTTCCCTGTTCAGACTTTACCCAACAATGAAGGCTGCAGTCAAACTCGAGATAATTACAATCAATATACTCAAAGGAAGTCTTGGTGCAATATAAAGCTACTTCAAATTTATGTCCACACTCAAGCAAAAATGTATTCAACTCAATCTCTCTTACACAAATATCATTGCAGGATATCTTGAGCTGCACAATGGTCACTTAGATGTTGCACAACTTTTTTTCAAGGAAGTACAGGCAAGCAATGATTGGACATGGTTCATTTTGCTGGCGGTCACTTAGATGTTGCACAACTTTTTTTCAAGGAAGTACAGGCAAGCAATGATTGGACATGGTTCATTTTGCTGGCCGATCTGGCTGATCAACATGGCAACTATGAAAAGTCAAACACATTACAGGTGCAGTTGCTTGAATTGATCAAACTGGATTTAATAAGTTGAGCCATCTTCATGAAAAGTTTACTTGCTGCAGACTTGGCAAAAGAGGGTGACATGGAGCATGCTTGGGAATTAATCCTTCCTCTCTTTAAGCACACTGCCAAACATAACAATGCAGACATCCTATTCCTGCATCACTTGGCTGGAATGGTTGAACTAGCAGATGGGAACTTTGATAAAGCTAGGAATTACTTCCATGAAACAATTGAGCTCAGTATATCCTTTTCAGACTTAGTTCTCTATGCCTGCTCATGAGTCCATTTATATATTTTTTACATATGAATCTAGTTACTCATTACTACCCTGTAGACAAGTAAGGCCTCATCAAAGTGAACATTAAGAACAAGATTTACCTCCTGCTCTCCATACAGTGGCTCAAAAAACTGTCTCAATGTTTCATACTTTTTGAAAGATGACATTGGCATGAAGGATGGAAAGTACCTAAAATCCTGATTAAATCATGTAAAATACTATGGCATTGTAGCTACAAAATGAACCTAGGCTTATGTAATTGAAATTAAAACTGATGGAGCAATAGCCATTTTAAAATATTTATTCATTGGGACAGTTTTTTGAGCATCTCTAATTTTAGTATCTAGTACTTTGTATGTCCTCCATTTCCCTTGATAACTGCTTGAATGCTTCTAGGCATGCTTTCTATTAGTCTTTGGCATACTTCTGGTGGTATTTCATTCCACTCCTTTGCAACCCTCTTCCATAATTCATCATACTGCCTAAGTTGCTCCTTGAGGTACTCCCAGAGATGTTCAATAGGGTTGATATCAGGGGATTGGGCTGACCACCAAAGGACATCAAAGTTGTTGTCCTCAAACCACTTGTCAGTCTTTTTGGAGTTGTGTTTGGAGTCATTGTCATGTGGAAAGTAGTGGGCACCCTCCTCCATCTAACTTCTCAAAGCTCTCCTTTGCTCCATTATCCAAAATTTCACAGTACTGCTCTGCATTCATGATCTCCACCACCTCTACAAGCTTTACTACCCCATTTCAACCCATACAGCTCCATACCATGAGATTATTCCCTCTTCCATGCTTCACAGTAGGTGTAGTTGTTTGGTCTAAAATGCCTTCTCTTTGTAGCTTTCACACACATTGCTTCCCATCTGATCCAATCCTGTTAATCTTTGTCTCATCTGTCCACAACACCCTTTTCCAGTCCTCTAGAGTCTAGTTCTGATGCTCCTGAGCTCATTTAAGCCATAGTTGTCAATGTCTAGCTTTGAGCATAGGAACTTTTCTCTTGGTAGCAGACCAATACCCCTCTTCCTTCAACACATTCTGGACAGTCTGGGGAGAGACAGAGTTGGAAATGATGTTGTTGATAAAATTGGTGGCCTAGACAGCTGTATCAAGTCTCCCAGTTGAGATTTGGTGAACAATAGTCTGTTTATCACATGGAGTAAGCTTAGCAGGATGGCCTCCAGAATAATTTTCCTTGTCCATCTCCAACTCTCTACAATCCTCCCAATAGTAGACTTCCCTAGATCAGTTTGAGCCCTAATCTGATGCAGTGAATACCCTTGAGCAAGAAGAGAAGCAATAGTAAAGTGTTGTGCAGGAGGAATAGGCTTCATGATAGTGGTTGAAGATCAAGATGTGGTTCAACCAGCTTAAACTACTCCCAAATATATCTAAACATGGTCACATGACTTTGTTTATATTCTCACATGCAACTTACTCTTTATTTCTGAGTAAAATAGGGATAAACCTGAAAAATTAGAGATGCTCAAAAAACTGTCCCAATGAGTGAATATTTTAAAATGGCTATTGCTCCATCAGTTTTGATCTCAATTACATAAGCCTAGGTTCACTTTGTAGCTACAATGCCATAGTATTTTACATGATTTAATCAGGATTTTGGGTACTTCCCATCTTTCATGCCAATGTCATCTTTCAAAAAGTATGAAACATTGGGACAGTTTTTTGAGCCACTGTAAAGAATGCATACTTATTGCACAGGAGTGCACAAAGCATGACCATAAAACAGAGCTCATCATCAAGCATCTTGAAAGTGTAGCCAGGTTTTACAGTCCCATCTAAGTTGAATCTGAGTAGTGGCCTAAGGAAATGAATATGCTGCATGGTGCCTTTCACTCACATGCACAGTTGTATGAAAGTCTCATTTTCTTGCAATTGTATATTGAAAATATCACTGAGTAAATTGAAGCAAGCATTCAGTGCTGATTTTGAGTAGATCTCACAAAGCTTTGTCCACATGAGTGATGGCTTATTGTGGATTGCATCCACATGAATCTTGTTACCTTTGTCCAGCCATTGGTATATTTCACCAGCTGTGTGATCACTCCAGAGGAGATACGAGTTCCAGGCTGCGATCAACATGGGATTGCTTGGTTCAAGAAGAGGGGGAACTTCTTCACCAGTGACTATCCGTGCACCTCCCACCAACATTAATCGGCCAAACATGGCCTTTTCCCATTCAGTATATTTTATAATGCCGAGTTTTTCCATCGGCGATCGTGTTGCATGGGTGGGATCATCCATGATAGGCGAGCGAGTCAATTATGGCAAGCACAGGAAAAGCTGAGGGTACAATTGATGAGTGAGGTGTGGGGAATTTTATATCGCTGCTACATCTGTGTACGGAGCGGTATGTGATTCTACTTATGTCTTCGGTGTGAGTCTGTGGGGCCGGGGCCCATAACCTGTTGCAGCTAGTTGTGTGCAGCGGGAGCGGAATCACACCTCAGCGGCAGGAGACGGCCTAGTGTCGTCGTGCTTCAGAATGAAGGAAACGACGACACTCGGGAGTGAAAATAATATTTCGGTCACGTGCGCTGAGGCCACTCATGTATCAGTAGGCGTTCAACAAACTCCTGCTATCTTCTACAGGTAAATAATAAACTCAGTCAACTACATTACTGTGAGTGACAGTCCTGATTGCAGCAAGGACATGTGGCGCTTTCTACAGGTTTATCTATCCTACACTGTACTTTTCCCTGTCTTATCATACGCAGACCAAAATTCATCACTCAGGGATTCCTACAATGCAGTAGTAGCTCTTGAAAATAGCATGCCGCATACATAGCTCGATTGAATACATTGTAGTTGTACTACTGCCCGGACAGAGCGCCAACACTGTCCCAGAAACTGAATCACAAAATACATCAGTAATAGATGTCACATAATCAGAAACGGCTTACCTGCATCGCTGTAATAAGGAGCTAGACGTTTTAATGGGTTCGACAACAGGTGTGCCGGCCGCAGTTCTGTTAAAGATCATTTCCGTTAACCCTTCGGCCCAGATACTCCATTGAGGTGTTATGGTAGGTTCCGGCTTGATATTGGGGTCAAGCGACATCGCAAAGTCAAGAAAAGAGTGCGAAAAGGCCGTGTCAAAATCAGGGTTACTAAATGGAGGAACCCCAGGACTGTAGACAAGATGAAATTTATTGATTACAGAGAAGGAAGATCACGTACGATGGGAAGTAATATACAACATCATCTCCATGGTGAGCCGGCGGAATGGCAAACTGTCCCTGAACATTTTCTAAGTCAAGCGTGAAAACTCAGGGAAGAAAAATAAACTCGCCTTGAATGACGTATTCTTGAATGCATTCAGGAGGAAGTACGTTGGGCATATAAAGATGGCTGGTAAAAAGATGAGGGGCAACATGGTACGAGGACAAAGAATGAGAACAATCACCTTCGCCCTGGATGGCATTCACCTGATCAATAGGAGCGCCTAGATCTGCATACTGGGATGTAGCCATCGCTATCTCCTGTGGGCCGAACTTGGGAAATAACTGGCTAACATATTCTGGGGTCGTGACTGTATCAGCCGTATTTTGATTTACAAAGATAAAGCCTTCAAATGTATTTGTGACTGCAAGCAAAACCTCCTAAATAGATATGAGGTTCTGATGGTAGACAAAAAGATCGGATAGGCACACCCCGTTGACTTTGTGTTCCTTCATAGCCTGAGTTGGTCGCTGTGTGATGAAGGACCCGTCGACAACAGGAACAAAGATGAAGGTTCCAAAAAATGCACTAGTTGAAAGGTTTACATTGATAGTTTGCAATGTCGTGGGGTCGCTGGCTCGCAGGCAGGCCAGAGTGTCTGCTGCCGATGTGCAACTGGATTGTGTGAGGAACTTCAGATGAACGCACTAATTTGAAGCTTTACCTCGCTTGAGAGACTACCTCGTTATAAAGTGTCTGAGAAGGATTTAGATCGAATCACAGTGTAGCTCATAAGTATAAGGACCAACTTGAGGAATAATATCGTCAAAGGCATACTGTGAGGGCAGGAAGGTCGAACTCGTAATGGCTGCCCGAAAAAGAGGAGGAGATGTCTTCCCGTCATGCGCGATTACATGCTGAAGAACTGAGCCAGCACCTAGGAAAAAATAATAGATTTATATTCATGAGATGAGAATAGCCATTCGCAAACAAGCAGGTACTTCACCAGCGGATTCACCCCAAATTGCGACTTGAGCTGGATCACCACCAAATTTAGCGATCTAAGAAAGATGAGACCTACACCTTCAACCGAAAAAGAGAAATAAATCTTACATTCGTTTGGACCCACTGCAACGCAAACTCTTGATCCACTGGCCAGGTACTTCATCAATAACTTCAGTACAGAAAGAGATAGAAACACACATAACCCTGCGTTCAGGACGCCTTCAGACTTGACCTCTTTTCCTGCTAAGAAACCATAGACACCCAGTCGGTACTGTATCACGACAGCGACCACACCACCATTGGCTTCACGGATGAGGTCTTCTCCAGAAAAACCCGCCGCGCTACCCGCTTGGTAACCACCACTTGATTTTATATAAGAAACATGAAAAGTTGAGTAGCTTGATCAGTACCCGTGGATCCAAACCACCACAGGCTTCGCTTTCGTATCTGCGCCCGGCATTTGAGGAGTAAACACGCTGAAAGACTTATTTCCGAATCGACTCTTTGAAAAATGGAAGAAAAACTGCGCACTTCAAGAAAAGACAATCCTCAGAAGTCGCTTCAGTGGCTCTCGCCGCCAAATCATGAGGTTGAGGATTTGTTGGAGAAATACCATCACCCGCGGAGGGGCATCCAGGGGGCTCGACATTGGCTTGTATAATGCCCTGCACAGTGTCCGGGGTCCTTGGAGGTTGCCAGCGTTGACTTCCTGTCCACACGACTCAGTTGATTTCCTCAAATGCATTGGACAAACAATACTACCTGTTGGTGGAGCAGCATAGCGGATACCAAGAAAGCGGGTATCTCCCGTTGTAGTATTCAAGGTGCCTTGATAACTTGCATATCCCAGGTCTACGACCTGAGCTGAAGTCAAAACGACAGCGAGGGGAGACAAGATCGCAAGGGTAGTGAAGATCATGTAAGTTGGTTTATTCCTCGGACCTTTCCACATAGTCTGACAGATTTTATACGAAACGTCATCAGGAAGTTTTTTAAATTTGGTCCTTGATATCACATCGTGAGTGCGGACAGGCCTGGGATTGAGGTTGATTATGTAAAGCTATCGAAGACAGGCCGGCGGGAAAACGAGAGCTATCTGACATTTTCATTGCCGGTAGAACAATAGAAAGAAGACCTAAGGTGGGAGCAGATGGAGAAGGATGGAAAATTTATGCAAGGTCAATCAGAATCAGGTGGTTCTGCTGAAAGAACAATGTTGAGCGATTCCTGCCCAGCGCTTTCGCATAGCACCTCTCAAAAGAGGTGATCCTCTCATGAACTCGACCAGAAAAGCAATGCTCTGGAAGATCACTCGGCGATAGATTTAGTCCAGTTGAACACTACCACCACTCTGTCAACATAAATCATGTAGCGTTCCGAACAGGTTTCTATCTTCAGGAGTGATGATACCGAGGAAGTTACGAAATCAAGTATCAAAACGATGAGTACTCGGACTGACAAAAACTGAGTACTCCTTCGGCTTTATTGTTCTGGTGTGAATTAACGTTTCGTAAATAACACGAGCTTACCAGTGCCTTCTCATGCTCTACGAACACGGAACGATCGTCCTACATTCATCACGGTCATGTGGGCAAGTACTTCCGGATGTCAAGTTCCAGAAGTTATTTTCAACTTTCGTTCCCACTAGAGCTCAATTGCTCGGCCAAACATGCTGGCCTTGAAAGTCATGATGACTGAAAACGGAATAAACAACAAACTCAAGCAACTCAGTGCAGCATTGGAGAGCAAAGGCTGTTTGTATGCTACACAACTTTGTTTTTCGTCACATAGGAATGAATAGAATGTTGGTACATCAAACTGCAATGATTGGGTAAGTGTGGAAGGAAATATTGCCTGAGGCACTGCTGACAGCCAAATGTGTTTCCTTTGGAAAAAGTGATTGGGAAACCTGTCACCCAGTTTTTAAATGAATTTTCTTTAGAAAATATATAGGCAGTTTCTCTTAGAAAAATTAGGAGATTAAATTCATATTTTCCAACTATTTTCAAAGTAAGAATGATAAATTTTTTCAAGCCTTTTTTGCAAAAAAAATTAATGGAAAACATAATAATATTACTATTGAGGTTTCTGTGAGATAAAGAACAACTTTTTTGAAACAGAAATGTAAACCTTTGATATTCCTTTGTATGTTTTTCTTGGAAAAATTTATTATTTTACCTCAGGAAACAACAAACAAAACTGAAAAAATATTTTCCATGGAAACCACAGACAATGATATATTATAGAAGTTCCTAAGCAAAAAAAAACACAGATCAACTGGACAGCAAGTAGCTCAGGGAGTCAATTATCAAGTTGACTAAACTCTTGTGTCAATATCAAAATTTTGACTCAAAGTCGACCAGCAACTTAGTGATTGACTCCCTAAGCTACTTGCTGTCTAGTTGATCTGTGTTTCTTTGCTTAAAAACTTCTATAATATATCTTTGTCTGTGATTTCCACAGGAAATATTTTTGAGATGTCTTTTATTGTTTCTTGAGGTCAAATAATATATTTTCCAAGAAAAACATACAAAGAGATAGTTCAAAGGTGTACATCACTGTTTTTAAGAAAAAAGTTGTTTTTATCTCACAGAAACCTCAATGGTAATATTATTATATTTTTTATTATATTTCTTGCAAAAAAGGCTTGCAAAAGTTATTAATTTTAATTTGAAAATAGTTGGCACATATAAATCTAATTTCCTGATTTTTCCCAAGAGATACTGCCCACATATCTTCTAGAGAAAATTCATTTGGAAACTGAGTGACATGTTTCTCAATGCTTTTAAAAAAAAAAACACAATTAGCCACTGGCAGAGGTGCATTCAGCCAATATAACATGATGTGACATTTCAAGATCTAGAATAGATTAAGGTTTTTCTGTGCAGCAGACTACTGTCATGTACCAGAAAGTGCAAATTCCAGCCATTCTTTTTCTGTAGGCTTGTCTTCTGCATGTATAGCTTTGGAACTTTCAGAACATTTCAAAATACTTCTTAGCTAGAAATTTATAATTTTTATAAGAGAATCATTGTTGCACAAGTTGTGTTAGCTGATGACTAAGTGAGAGGTACCAAAATGGCTGGAAAGTACAAAATCCATCATACTGGATCACAGTCCAGATTCAAATTCTGCTTGTGCTGAATATTGTCATTTATTTTATCATGCACAATAATAGGACTCTACACAGGCTAAGTGCACCAATAGTAGAGCACAGCAGCACAGCATAGGCTCGGAATACCTTGATACACACAATTCAACCATTTCAGGCAATATCTGACAGCCAAACATGGCAAGAAACGAATCCAATTATTGATAGTACTGGCAGCAGTTGAAATTACAAGTGGCAGATGGCATAAATAACTCAGTAAGTGATGCATCTAACCAACAGCAGTACTTATAGTCTGGAATGATGGAGTTTCTCTGTGACTGACAGCTTGGCATTTCACCTTGGTGCCTGACATTGCTTAGTGCCTTTACTGACTTGGATAGACAGCAAGCTTGTAAACTTCTTGATATATAGTTTAATGCATGGCATCTATTGATATTCCTTCAAGTTTACTGCTTTTTGGCAATGCTTAGCCACTTGGCAATGATGAAGTCACTTTAGTATAAATACTTATTATTTTGTCAGTAGTCAAATAACCAAGCTTAGAACCCCTCAAGTCTCCTCAGTTCACCTTACAGTTCTGTAGTATAGTACACTATGTGTGTCTTTGCTACATAGCTTTAGTTAGTATAATTATATTATAATTAATATAATATATATATACATTATTCTGTACATAATAGTACCTACTTTACCTGCTTTATAAGCCACTTATTTTTGTTTTACACTACATAGTCAATAGACTGAACTGATCTGATTCTGTGCAGTGTGAACTCTAGGCTCTTCAAATACTGTAACTTCCATTACATTTTTTTGAATCTTCTAGCTAGGATCTATTGCCTAGTCACCAATGTCAAATGTAGAATTCATTGACAGAACTCTAACAGCTTCTCAAGCTTTGCACACAGCCACACTGTGCAAATTTCAAACAAGAGATAACAATGAGTAACCCAATTCCTATGGTCACCACAGACAGTGGGTGCAATGCCCATGAATTGCAAGATAATTCAGCAAAAAGCCAAGGCACTCAGCTGTCAGGGTTGGGCCATGGACAGCCTAAGATTTGAGATTGGGATCAAAGTTCTGACCCTACCAAGCTAGAGGCAGAGGCACAGAGAGTGATACATCAGCCAACAAAGGCCAACAGTGGCTGCAAGACAAGATGCCAGGAGGATTAACTCTTCCAATCACTCAGTTGCCAGGAGGACTTTGATGGTCTAGTTGATTGACATCCAAGAGTCCTCTGGATGAGACTAGACAGCCAGTAGGCACAGTAGCTGCCTCTTCAGCTGCTGACTTGTTGGCATAGACAGGTATATATATGCCCCTGAACTGTACTAGTGGGACTAGACAAGCTGGAGAAGGCACAGCCACCATAAGGATGGTAGAAGCTCATATCAAGGAGGTGCCAGAGGAGGCTGTTGCCCCTGAAGCTGAGCCAATGGAACATCAATTTCTACAGCATCTTGGCAGAGACAAAGCCAAAGAGTCTGAGTACCCCTCTGAAGAGTACATGAATTTGTTGACTGATGACAATGCTGGAGCTGAAGATTAGCAGTTGAAAACTGCTTACATCATTTGACTGCATATATTCTGGGATCTACACCAGAGGTGACAAAGTTCACTACTCAAGCACAACTAGAGTGCTATGCTGCATTGCATATATGTAGTAGCACTTAGTCAACAAGGACTTCTGTATTCAGTATGCAATATACTGATTTAATTGTCCATGTTCTAGTATTAGAACTACAGATGTATTTGCAGTGCAAGGCTGCAAGACAATTGGGGGTATCAATCTCCTGGAGCCAAATGTCCAAGGAATGTTTAGCATGTTGTAGTCAAGATGTAGGAGTGGAGCTAGTTGAGGCACTAGCTAAGGTGCAGGAGGTGCCTGATGCAAATCTGATGAGTACTTTTCATACTCTAGCAGCCCAAGAGTGGCATGAGAAGCCTCCTTACATGCATGTTCAAGATACTAGGGCAGACCATCATAGTCTGGATGGCCAAGACAGCACAGCTTGCAAATTAAAAAGTGAGGCATCCATGATGCCTTGTGTGCCACTATATAGCATATCAACACATGCACAACAGCAACCTTAGGACTAAGGGGCACTCCTTGTATTTGAAGGCACTAAGCTCATTGATAACATGCATTATTGGTTCATTGCTCAGGCCCTGGAGAATGCTTCTCCAGACTCAGTTCTTTGCAATGATCATGACTGAGACTTCCCTGATTGAGCTAGTGCCACAAGACCTGATGTCCCTAGTTGATATTAGGGCAAGCACCCTAGATTGACAACCCAAGGGGAGGGTAACTATCCTCCTAGCTGAGAAGTAACTGAACATCTCCAACAGAGTAGAAGGGAAAAATCATTGCTCCAGGCTGCTGACCTAGTGACCAGATCTTCTGGTCAGCATGAAGCTATACAAATGCATTGTGAAACCATGCACAATCATCTCCATCAAGTAGTCAATGATGCACTAAGAGTAACCTTATGGTTACTAGATAGTGTAAAGCTGTATAAAGCAGACAGTAGGCACATCTGGGTATACTTGTAGCATAGTGTGCTATCTAGCCACAACCATGTAGCTTTTAGTTAGCAGAATTAGTTAAAATTATACATATTTATTATAATATAATTTTATTTACATCATTATAAATAGTACTTACATGCTGCTTAATAAGCAGCTTACTTTTTGTTTATACTACATAGTCAATAGACTGGACTGGTCTGATTCTGTGCAGTGTGAACTTTAAGCTTTCACAAAAACCATAACTTCATTACAATACTCCAGAGTGCCAAAGTTCAGTGACTTGGAGGACTGGGTAATAGATGTTTATTACCATCTTTACATGTGCTTATATGGCAGAGACCATATGGAGAGAGAACAAATCTTTGTTCTATCAGAGTTCTTGGCCAGAGAGGCCATGAGCTGGTTTCAACAAGCAGTGCTGCACATGAACAGGGTTCAGTATGATTGGACTTTTCAGGGAATCCTCACTGGACTGTACAATTGATTCATACATCCTTCAATACTGCAAGATGCATGGGAGGACTTCCAGTATGCCAAGTATACCAAGAAATTAGGTGTACAAGAATTCTACAATACCTTAAATAACCATGTCCAAAACATGGTGGTGCATCCAGATGGGTACACCATGCTCAAAACATTTTTGGATGGCATACCAGCAGACATGCACTGCTATTTGATACATGAAGACAGATTGTCCCCAGAGGTCAATAATGTAGAAGAATTTGTGGCTTATGCTATTTGATATGAGCAGCATAGTAGTCAGAAGGGAGGGAGCAGGCATGCTGCTCCTGTGTCAATGCCATTGCAAAGCCAATGAATAGGAACTTTCCTGGCTAAAAAGGATGACCTAGATTGGGATTGTGACTGCACTTCTGCTACTTCTAATCCCTTATCAGCTTTTCTCCTTTTTTCTCCAGCTCTAGAGATGCAGGACTTTGTTGTAATAATGATATATATTATTGTCCTTGTCACCTAGCTTCATTTGATTAAAAGTTTCTGTGCAAGTGGTACTCTTTTGGTGCTCAAACAAAAAGATCCTTGTAATGAAGCTATTCTGGGGAAGTCCTACATTTTCTGCAATATCTATCAAATAATCCGGTTTGGGAGAGTTTTCTTTAAAGTTTTGCCTGGAGATGCAGAGCATATTGTGATTATAAATTTATGGAGTGTAGATAGCTGCAAAGAAATCTGAAAAACCTGTGTATAAATGACCTGAAGTATGATATTATACATTTTCCTTCTCAGAACTGTCTGTGTTCATTTTCTTAACATTTTTCTTTGATGCAAAGGAATCAAGGTTGAGTATATATGACCTCTTGCACTGTATAGCCTTTCATGTCATGTGATAGTATCTTTTATATGTTTATATGATATTGCAACATGTCTGAGTGTGCCTAGGACATGATGACTTCCTGACATGGATAAACACTGAAAAGCGCTCTCCAACCACAAAGGTCATCATTTGTATCTACATAAAAAATCAACTTTAAATAGGAAGCCAATAGACACAAATTGGACAATTATTATGACTTCAGTGAGGACAAAGAAAAGCAGGGGTGCAAGGGATTCTGAAATCAGGGAGGTCGCTGAGACAATACGTGATACACCATCAAGTTGATTTTTGGATAGTTCATGAGAAAGTCGATTGGACTTTTGTAAACGTTGAGATGGTGTCCGTGTAATAAAGATAGTCTCGTCCTTAATATCATAGAGAACATATGATGACGTCATGATTGTTTCTGTACCAAAAAAAACAGATACTCCCAATACTTATTGCTTTTGGTCACGGAGATTATGTGGAAGAAGAGTAGCCATGGCCATTGATGATAAAGAAATCATCACAAGGACAGCATACACAAAGTATCCCCCAATCAATCGTTTCTGAATAGAGAGAGAGAATAACGAAGACGCAAATGTTGGCGCTAGGGTCCGTACTATGGAACCGGTCATCTGTGACAATCCAATGACAGCTCCAATAGATGCTCGGCCAGGCACCGCATCCAGGACAAACATTTGAGTACAACCTAGTCGTGAATGATGAATCATTCATTCATTACTCATGAACACAGCCTGGAGTGGAAGGAATCTTACTTACTGTACGTCAAGAACACGAATGAAAAAGAGACGAGTTGAAAAGCCAGCAGGACCCAAACTCTATAGTCCACTGTTCCCGTTTGTTTTGCGAAAATGCTTGTAAATGGGAATACCAAAAAAGTCGCGGCGGAGCAACCAAAACAGAAGACACATAGCCTGTGAGGTCCAAGCCAATGGAACAATCTCGGAAACATCACAACCTGAAATACTGCATTCAGGAGGCCCCATGTGCCCATCGTCATGCCAATAATGTAGGGATCGAATCCCAAGCCACCCAATGAGATAGAAGTTGATAGCATTAGTGGAAACAACACTCCAAAGCTCTGATCGATAAAGGCAATGAACCCAACAGACGCCAAGGCGATGAGAAGACGGGGAGTAAGAAGAGAACGAAACGGTAGAGGCTTGAGATCGGCAGGATTCATGTGGTTCTCAATCACAAGCTCCGATGTTCCATAACGAGCACCGGACTCCGCGGGATAGAGGAGGGGTGCTGTCGCATCGGTATCTTCACATTGCATTGACGACGAAAGTCGCTCGGCTCGAGAGTCTTGTTTGATGGCACTCAAAAGACTCTGGAAAGACGCTCAGCTTAAACTATAGGTTCATTCGTTGACGCGTGCAACTCACCTCTTGCAAGAGAACGTACGCGTAAAGAAAGGTGCCGAACGCTATTGCGCTTGCCACCGCGCAGGGAAGGAAGTACGGGAAGTCATGGAAGAAGGTGAACCGGCCAAAAGAGTCCGGCCAACGAATCGCAGGACGTGCAAAGGTACCGCCAATTATAGGCCTATGAGAATCAGTAAGGTTCCCCTCTGTAATACCCTATCATCGCACCCAAGGGTAATTCCAATGCTCCAAACTGCTGGGTTCCATCCAAATGCGATCGGGACGTCGGCCGGATCGGTTATCTGTCGAGTATATCCTTTGGCTTTCATAAACTGACATGGAAAGAAAGAGAGAAACCTCTATCATCACACTCTTTCCAATGCCTTACGAAGAGCCCGACATTAGAACGCCGTTGTAACATGAAATAGTCTGGAACTACTCACCAACGTTTCCATTGAACACTCCCTGGACGCATCGGGCAAGAACTAGAACCCAGAAATTGTGCGACAAGCCGAAGACTAGTATGGCGAGTGCAAGGCCGAGAGGGGCGAGGAGGAGAACAGGCCGCCTCCCGATCTTATCCGACAGCCGTCCCCAATGATAAACACTCAAACATTCTGCAAGGAAAAAAACTGATTCCTAACTCACCACGTTAATACTAATGAAGGATTTTACTCTTTGAAACGTAGGCGAGGACGTACGATGATCCCAGTGTAATACCCAGTAATAGTCGCGTTCCCATGAGTTATACCAGTTTCGGAGACGAACTGGTTGACGAAGGGGTAGATGACGGTGCTCGAGATGGGTTCTGTGAGTTGTATGAGCCATATGATCGATAACTGGACAATTGGGAACGGTTTTCTTGTGATGGGTTGAGGAATGGGCTGGACATTTGGAATACCACGTTCTGCGTTCATCTGAACTGGTGGATTTAGTTAAGGGGGAAGGTAAAAAGGTAACTTATCAGGATGACCAAGACCAAGGTTTACTACATTAATATGTAGTACAACTTATATTCATTGTCGACTGGTCGGAAATGATTCTCAGGGGTCAGTGCCGAACTTCAGATCATTCTTTTCTAGACGATCCGAGGTATAGAGAGAAATTTAATGCGTCATTACGATAATCGCAAGAATTGGCTTTTATTCTTGCCAAAGCCTCCAGTTAGACGTCGAGGGTGACAACTCGTACAGTTGGCCAAGTTCGGGCCTTCTCAAGGCTCTGTTCAATCTTGATAACTAGATGGCATTGAAAGTGCTCCTTTACCTATTTGTAGATAAGTTTATAAAAGAATATGCGAAGTTCCAAGATTCTGGAGTCAAAAAGGTGATACAAATCCGTACATATGATACTTGACAGAAATAGAAGCATGCCGTCAAAGTCAAATTTTCTTGAGTTGACCGCGGAGTGTCGAAGGGAGAAAAAAGGACATCGACCAGCCAGAAAGGACTATCCCGATCATCGCGGCATACACAAGGTATCCTTCAAGGAGTTGCATCTCTTGTGAGACAGAGAACAGGGATGAAGCTATTGTTGGGGCGAGAGTACGGACGACGGAGCTCATCATCTGCGAAAGACCGTTCACAGCTCCAAGTGATGAATTACCAGGTGCAGCATCCAAGATGAACAGCTGGGCACACGCTTGTTATAGTCAGGTGCGTTTAAATCTACGAAGAAGTTGAGTGCACTTACGATATGACATGCATGCGAAGCAGTGGAGGGTCAATTGAGTTACGAGAATGAACCACACATTCAAGTTGACACAGCCCGTGCGTCTCGCAAGAATGCTCATGAGAGGATACGCGCCAAATGAAGTGACGAAGAACATGAAACTGACTCTATACGCTGTTCGCGGACCGAGCCACCTAATGATCCGACTAAAGGCTACAAGCTGAAAGATCGCGTTGGATATACCCCAGATTCCCATAACCATACCGATAGTAAAAGATCCAAAACCCAAGCCTCCATGTTGGATAGAAGTCGACAACATGAGGGGAAGTAGGACGGTGTGACTCTGATCGAGAAAACAATAGAAGCCATGGTTGACGAGACCAATCGTAAGGTCTCGAGAAAGAAGTGATAAAAACGGTGGTGGGATATCGGGTATTCGTGCAGCAGTCGCATGGTCGCTAGATTCTGTATTGCCTTGTCGCGTTCCGTATGTGGTGACAGGCTGGTGAGGATCAAGAAGACGGGCATTTGGGTGGTTCTGCACAAGCTGATGCTGACGCAAGATCGCCGAGGGCAGACTCTGTACCTTATCGTTAGTCTCAAGGGTGAGTCTGGAGTAAGGATATAGCTTACCTCTTTCAGGAAGTGATAGGCATACAAGAAAGATATAAACGATATTCCTCCTGCAGTAACACAAGGTAAGAAGTAAGGATAATTATGGAGAAACCGTATATGCCCGAGAGTATCTGGCCACCGTACTCCTGGATGAGCCATAGTACCCCCAATGAGAGGCCTGTATGCCGTATCCGTACGTTAGTCACCACCTGACGACGAAAATCTACATTACATACCCCAAAGTGATACCGGTGCTCCACATGGCTGGGAGCCAGCCAAACGCTATGGGCACATCCGCGGGATCTGTAATCTGTGATCAGTCGTAAATGGCGTCATACAGACTTTAAAGTGGCTTACTTCGACCATCATACTCTTCGCAACCGTAATCTGTGATCAGTCGTAAATGGCGTCATACAGACTTTAAAGTGGCTTACTTCGACCATCATACTCTTCGCAACCCCTGAACGCAATAGATTCAATCATCATTGGTTTCATGGACGTTTGAAGATGGAACAAAGCTAACCAACGTTGCCATTGAAAATTCCCTGAGCGCATCTAGACACAACTAGCATCCAGAAATTTTTAGACAGCCCAAAAGATGTCATCGCTAATGCAAGACCAAATGGACCAAGCAGGAGCACCGGCCGTCGGCCAATTCGATCTGAAAGTCTTCCCCAATGGAAGACACTCATACATTCCGCAAAGAAAAATATTGATTCCTATGCAAAAGTAAGCCATTGCAACGATGGAGTTAAGACGCGACTTGCAATAAGGCCAGCGTAATAACCTGTCGCTGATTCCTCTCCGCGAGTGACACCAGTGTCACGAACTTGCTGGTTGACAAAGGGGTAGATGACGGTAGAATTTATGGGCTCGGTGAGCTTAAGGAGAAACAGAATTGCAAGCTGGAATGCAGGGAAAGGTTTCTTCGCCTTGACAGCCTTCGGGGACCTGACTGCAGGCTCAACAGAGACATTTTCAATGTCGTCTTGGTTGGAATCCATTGCGACAGGAAGGAATGGGACCGCGCCCCATCTGCTGAAACTTCTACTTTATATATAAAACGCGGTTGAGGTAAGTATTGCGCCTTTCCGGCTAGAACTTTCTCGGCAAAAGCTAAATGGCAAGCTGACGTTGAAGAAACGCCGCCGGTCAGCCTCCAGGTAATAGGTGTGTCAAACAGCTCATCGCGGAAGCTGACAGACTACACAATTCAAGGAGGATCGATCTCCCCAGTTTCCGCGATCACGTGCTCGTACCTTGTTCACAAAATTCTCGAGAACGTCAACTTCGTCTGTAATGCTGTCCTGATCTCCCTTTAGTCCAACTTGTCGTTGAACTCGCACTTTTTTTCTTTCGTGTCGTGTATATGTGTATGTTACGTGTTGAGTGGTGTGTATAGATTCCCTTTTTTTGTGTTTGCTCTCGCAGAATGAGCTTCAGATCATGCCACAAGAGACTGAACCCGAAATCATCGATTTGACAGGTTTGTCGGAGTCAGAATCCGAGGAAGAAGACGAAGAGGAACTTGATTTTGAAGAAACATCTGAGGAAAGCAGTTCAGGTGATGACATCAGAGAGGTTCAAGTCAATACAACTTCTCGCGAGCAGTTGCGTGATGCAATCCGGGATATGGGTGAGGATCGGCTGAGGCGGCTCCTGAGCAGTCTTGCAGATACAATTCCAGAAGTGGAGGAAACATTAACCAGGCAATTGTTGACTCTCAAACGGAAAAGTCAGGATATTATCTACCGATGGGAGACCTGTACCAATTGCAATGAAGAATTTGACATGGCGACTCGAAGGGAAGAAGAAGAATGCTCCTTCCATCCGGGTACGTCAGCTGCGGTAATCTAATTTCTACACTTATCAAACCCACGTTCGCGGTGTCCTAGGAGAACTTCAGGTCGACGAGGAGCAGTTTGCAGATTGGGCTGAGTCTTGGCACGGCCCGAAGAATTCAGCTCACGATCAGATGGAGTACCCGGAAAACTTCAAATGGACATGTTGTGAAGGGAATAGAAAAGCTGAGGGCTGTGTCCATGGTGTTCATCGGCCAATATTGAGGAAGAGACGACGCATGTGAGAGCACCGGTTGTCGTATCGCCTTGGCCTGTTTCTTGGATGTTTGTCCCATATCTGACGTTCGACTGGAGTTCTATTGAAACCCGACGGATGCTGTCTGAGTCGACGTACCTTCTCAGGGCATTGCATTATTGTTCTCTGAGACTTCACATGTTTCCCTTTCGGCTGTGACCGGAACCAAAAGAGCCCTTACGTCCCTGAAGTCGTTGGCACCTTTTCCATACCATTGTCTTATTCTTCAAAGCTTCACAAACGAAAATCCATCAGGAGATCTTGTTGTCCGGGATTGGACTGCCGTTGATTGGCTGACAGATAGTCTTGATGGAACGTCCGAGTCGGCTATGTTTTTTGTTTCCATACCCCGTATATAGTGCTCTCGGTCTCGATCGTTTTTGCATCTTTCAAGCTTTTCGACCATTATGCCAGTAACAACGCCGAAGAGACAAACAAAAGGTGTCTCGAGAACGAATCAAGACGGCACCATGGTGTATTACAGGCATGCACCAAGTCCACCTCACCAAAACATAGATGACGACATTACCACGCCTTTGTACTCTATTCATCTCCGAGCTTCAATTGCAAGTACGCCCCAAGCCAAGCTCCGGGAAGTCCTGATCCGTCTCGTCGACCATAATCCAGACTTCCGGCTTGCCGTGGCTCGGGAGCTTCTTGCCTCTGCTCCAGAACGCCCCTCGACTTCGCCGCGCCGGAAGCGCCGCCGGTCTGGAAAGCGTAGCCTTGATGTTCGGCCCATGGAACACCCCTGTGCGCAGTGTGGGAAGGCAATTAGTGATGATGCTGGGGCAGAAACGTGTCATTATCATCCAGGTAAGTATACTGCAACGTTGCCTTCTTAGACACCTTGATTTCCTTTTTATTCCTTTTGTTCCCGCATTTCTTCTCACAAGCCATCGCGCAATAATTGAACCCACTTTTCATCAATCATTCTTCCAATCATTCCATCTTTCGATGACTATCGCCTCCGAAAAGTCCGTTGTCGGACCTTGCATTCATGAATCAGAAAATGTCCTCATACGCAGCCCACAGGTACTTTGCAATGTGAAGTATACGAGTTTCCTTCTCGTACTCCAGATGGACAACCGTTTGAGGTGACGCGCAAGATCTTTATGTGGAGCTGTTGTGATGAAGATGCTGGCAGCCCTGGATGTGTGACGGCGGAAGCGCACGTACGTAGGGAGCATGAAAGCCAAGCGAGGTCATGTTCTGCTTCAATGCCGACAACAAAATCCTTGAGAACTCAGCAACAGGAAAACGATTCCGACTTCTCGTAAGGCTGCAGTAGGAGGCCATTGTAGATCCATTGATGTTCTCACATAGCTGCCTATTCGCGTTCTTATCACTCGGTATGTGCAACTTTGGTTTTGATTTTCTATCCTTTCCATGTCATAGATCTGACTTGTTCAATTTATATCTCCCTAGTCGCATCCAACTTGACATTTATCACTAGAAAAACCCCAAGGCTGTTCATGGTCGTCGCATGTTTCACACTGGACAAATCGGGTAGCTCCGTTCGCCAGTTGTTCTCGGCTCCATAATTTATCGCGCATGCACTGCGTACTTCATATCACTGCTCGGCAAAGCATCTTCGCAGCATTTCACACAGTCTTCCGTTTTTTTATTCGAATCATTGCATTTGTTGTATTCATGTCCTTGTTCATATATGTTGTGATTATGGAGCCTACTGAAAAGTGTCTATGCATTGCTGAGTTTTTTTATGCAGCGTGTCGCGCATTATGTTTAAGTGCTTAATATGGGATGCCAACTATACTATCTTGTACTCTTCTTCCGACTGCTGAAACCCCCTTTCTCAAAGGCGCAATGCGGCATCGCATTACTCTGCTCTACTTCCCCTTAGCTTCTCATCATGGGATCATGCTCCAACGAGAGTGCGCAAAATCATCATCTATACGACTTGAAAGGATCAACGAACATTTTTTTACTGTCAGAAAAGTGTCAGTGTAACTTAGTCTCATGCGAGTCCGGTCGCCTTTTCCAGGATACATTGTACTCATGCTCTGGTTGCGGAGGGATCCCTATGCTTCAATTCTCCAACTCCGATAGATCGACATGGAATGTAACACAAATTTCCAAACTTTGACTCAAACATGTTCCTGTCACCTTGGTCCTCCCCCTTTTACAGCATCTTTGTGCTCTTGACTCCTTTCTCGTCCTTGTAATATACATTCAATAACAAGCAAGTAGGTCGTACCCAGGAGATCGCAGCTCTCCGTGAAAGCTCTCGATAAAGTTTAGTACTACACGAATTATGGTTAGCCAATCGTTCTGTCTACAGTCATGACATAGTTTATGAAATCTGTCAAACGGCTCAATCTCCGTCATCCTTCCTCTCAAGCGTCCCTTTCAATTCTTGCCTTACTGGCAGAGACTATGACTACTTATGACGACGACCTAGGAGGATTACATCACATCAGCTGACAACTCTGTGTAGTAGATCTCTGGAAAAACAAAACCACCTCCACCCCTCTCCCTTACGTTAGTGTGACAGTAGACTACTTACTCAATTACTTCTCAGGGATCCGGAAGACGTGGAAAGAAGCCTTCCACGACTTGTCTTTGATCCGACTAGACTAGAGTGATCTATTGTCCATAGCCAGAGTGATATATTGGATAACAGTCCGGGTTACTGTCAGAGGCTAACCAAACCTCCTTCGCGTTCGGTCACCTACTTTAATGGGGTTATCACGTGTGTTCGGCTACGCCGCCTCCTGTAATTATTTTCTTCGTTTGGAACACCTCAGTTCGTACTCGCATGCCGCGCGTGAACTGAGGTATGTTAAATAATTCTCTACATTGTACTATTACATTATAACTTACTCTCGTTACCCAGTATACTTGTTTCTATCTAGGTAACGAATACATTAGTTCGTACTCGCATGCCGCGCGTGAACTGAGTATACTTGTTTCTATCTAGATATAGCAACAATCGCGCGTCAGGCTTCAACAGTTACTTTGTTAAAATATTATCTGACTGTAGACCTGATATCCCCTATGTCCATGTCAGTCCAAGGGTTGGAAAGTGTCTTTTAAAAACCCCATTCTGAATGTTTGTCCCTCCACAAACCATGACAGTGTCTTGGACTGCAATGGTGACCATAACAAACATGCCATGTTATGTTGCTAAACCAGTTAGAGCCCTATGCACCTTAGCACCGCACAACAGCACAACAACCAAGTTCACAAATACCAAGTACTCCCTCTCCTTTTTGTTACCTTGTAGTAGTGTCAAAACCTCATTGAAAGGGCTAGTAGTCATGTTGTTGAGAATAACGAGCTTACACAATGAATGGAATATGCCGAACGGACTTTTAACTTTATAACATCAACATAGACAGATTCTGTAAGTAGTAGCTACGTGCTTCTCAGCACTTGTAACACCACGTGCTCTGCTTCTTTTCACCGGGTTCTCTGTCTGATAATGTTAGAAGGGCGCCCTTTGGCTACACAGCCCACTACTTGTTCCAGCATCATGCAAATGCCCATTTCCACTTAAGATTCTGTGTTATTTATCTGGTATACAATAGCTTTATCAAGTCTGCTCAAATGTGCCTGTCAAGGCTGTGACTGCTTATGTTTGAAAATTCTCCCAATCTGGTAGTCCAAATAGCTTTGGCAAAGGATTCCAAACATGACGGTGGCTGCTTTGATGAGCTGCATCTATCAGGAGTGGCTTATAAAGAATGGATAGAGAGAGTCAAGGTCCATGTTTTAATTGTTTGTCAATAGGAGGATTGCAAATTTGCTCAAAGTGGATAATAAAAGGGAGGATTGTCAAGAACTTTAGCTAAGTCCAATTCCGAAACCCGGCACAATCTCCGAGTACCAACTCTCGTCGTCTGTCCCTAATACTCGCGTACCCTATTTTTCAACTCCTAGCATATAATTCTCCTTATCTTTCTCCTTATTCTGTCTCCTTATTCATATTTAGCTTAGACTATCTTACTTATCGTCTCCTTTATCTTATTCTCCTTTTCTTCTGCTCACCTATATAAGCTGCATGTATTTCTTACTGTAAATCAGGCAATCAACACAGTTGTTTTGTCTCACTCTCAGTATCTCTAAGTCTTATCAAGAAACTCAAAAACTCTTATCTGCTTGTATTATCTCAAGTTTTCTAGTTATTCCTTGTCTCTGACAAAGTTTGATTGCCTCTCGTTATATGGCCACGACTTCTGTCTATCTAGACTATAACTCCCTGACTACTCAACCACCAGCCCTTAACCCCGAAAACTACGTTCCTCATACCTCTCCTGGAATTGACTTTATCCAACTCGCTGGTAACTTTGACCCTACTGCAATACCACCAATGGAACCAAGCCAAAACCCAGGCACAGCAGGGAATACTCTAACTCCTGAATTCGCTGCGATTCTTGCCCAGCTCACGCATAATCAAACAATGCTTCAAAATAGTCTCATTGACGTCATGAACAAAGTTGCTCGTCGTCCTGCCCAACCCGGTCCTGACCAGAATCAATCCCTCCGTGGTTCGCATGTCAAACTCAGAGACGCACACATCTTCAATGGCAAACACAATGATGTTACTCCTTTCTTGTCTGAAGTCAAGCGTATCATTGAATTCCATCCACCTTCCTTTCCTGACGACCATTCTAAAGTCCTTTATGTCGGATTACATCTCAAGGACGGTTTACCTATCAAATGGTTCAACTATCTTGAACGTAACGATTCACCCTTATTATACAATTGGAACGACTTCCTTGCTGCTTTTAGGAAAAAATTCTCAGACCCCAGTCTCGTTCAGAATGCCGAACTCAAGCTTGACGCGCTTAAACAGACCGGATCTGCACATTATTACCTAACTGCATTCATGGAACTTGCCAGCCACCTCGAAATGACTGAACAAACAAAAATCATGCGTTTTATGAAGGGTCTCAAATCTTCTGTCAAGGATCACCTCGTAAACATTGTTAATTGTCCCACTACACTCGAAGATTGGGAACCTCTCGTCATTTTGATCGACACCAATTTACACCAACGAGAATTAGAGAAACACATCGAGTCCGGTAAAAAACCCAAGAACCATGCCAATCCTCACCCCAATCCCACTCACCATTCCGCCCCAAATTCTAGCAACCCAATCACTTCGAATAATTCCAGCTCTACTTCCGACGTTGTTCCGATGGATGTTGATGCCATCACTACTGGATCAAAACCTCGAGGACCACTTACATCAGCCAAACGAGAACATTGTATGAAGAACAATCTATGTTTATACTGCGGTAAGGAGGGTCACAAAGCCACCGACTGCAATAAACAAAAAGCCAAACATGGAGATACGGGAAAAGCCAAACTAAAGACCAACTAGTTCCACGGTCTTCGGTATCGACGGATGGAACTGAGTCAATTCCCTGTCGCCACTACAAACAGAAATTTGTCAGGAACACTACTGGTGAATGGACTACTCAGTCGACTTTTTCACCTCATTTTCTTTTACCTAATCATGTTCGTGCAACTCCATTTAATAGAGAACATTTTTTTATTCCAGTTACACTTCTATTTCCCCAATGAAAATCTATAAAAACCTATGCATTTGTCGACAGCGGCGCAACTTGTTCACACATCTCTGATACTTTTACTTCTTGGCATTCCCTTTCCCGTGCTCCCAAACCAACTCCTGTCTCTGTGTACACTATCAACGATTGCCCCATGACCTCTGGACTGCTTACTCATGACATCATTACAAGTTTGAAAGTCTGCAATCATCAAGAGGTTATCCGCCTTGGCATTGTATCTATGCCTTACCCTGTTATATTAGGCCTCGACTGGCTGAAAAAACATAATCCCACCATAGACTGGACATGCGGTCAGCTGTCTCTCTCCTGTTGCGGTGCTAATCAAGACTTTCCAGTTACTGTGTTTGGTCACAGCTATGGTCCCTTAAAACCCGGCGCTCAATCAATCCATTCTATCGGCTCCCTTGGGCTAGGCCTAGGTCTTCCTAAGATGCCTGTCTCTGACATCTCTAGGCTTCTTGATCCACCCCGTGACAAGACACGCCTTATCCCTGGATATACATCCAGCTATCCTCTTGCATCAGCTTCTATTCTTCGTCCTCCGACTTGGAATGGCATTAGTTGTGAAGAGCTTCTAGCGATTTGGTCGACACCACCTGCGAAACCTGACCTTTTATTTGAACCCCCAAATAAACCATTACAGATTGATTGCTGTTCTCCTCAACGTTTTGCCAAATATGCGAAAAACCAGGCTATTTCATGCATTTGGTACTCGACTAATGAGGAGTTACAAGTACGTATTAATACCATTTCCACTTCACCTTCCTCAGAATCCATCGAATCCATATCCTCTGTTCCGCCACCACCCAAACCACCACCTATTCCAGAATCCAATAACGACATAAAGAGACTCATACCAGAACAATACCATTCCTACCTTGACGTTTTTGATCCAATCGAAGTCAAGAAATTGCTGGATCATCGACCTTACGACATTTCCATCAACATCAAAGACGGCAAGACTCCACCCTTTGGTCCTATCTATTCCCTTTCCCAAGACGAGCGTGCTGCACTCTTTGAATACATAGAAGAACAACTCGCCAAAGGTTACATTCGACGATCCACTTCTTCAGCTGCTTCACCCATACTTTTTGTTCGACAGAAGACTGGTGACTTAAGACTTTGCGTTGATTGTCGTGGCTTGAACGCCATTACTAAGAAGAATCGTTACCCACTCCCACTTACTTCCGACCTCCTAGATCGTGTCCAAGGATGCGACACCTTCACTGTCATAGACCTGAAGAATGCTTTCAACTTGATTTGAGTCAAGGCTGGTGATGAATGGAAGACGGCTTTTCGTACACATCTAGGCCTATTTGAGTATATAGTCATGCCTTTTGGTCTTACAAACATGCCCGCCACTTTTCAAGCATTCATTCAAGACGTCCTTCGCAACATCCTCGATATTTCATGTGTGGTTTATTTAGACAACATTCTGATTTTTTTGCGTCCCAATGAAGATCACGACACCCTTGTAAAAGCTGTATTAGACTGCCTTTGTGCAGCCAATCTTTTCGCTAATGCCAAGAAATGCAAATTTGGAAAACACCAAGTTGAGTATCTAGGTTACATCATATCAACTAATGGTGTCCAGATGAATCCGAAAAAACTTGACACCATTGCAAAATGGCCTACGCCATCATCTGTGAAAAACATCCAGCAATTTCTCAGCTTTTGCAACTTTTACCGTGATTTTATACCACGGTATTCCAAAATCTGCCTTCCTCTCCATGCCCTTACAACAAAAAAGTATAAAACCAACTTTCCTGGCCTAGACCCTCCAGCACATTGAGCCTTCGAAAAACTCAAGATCGCGTTCACTACTGCCCCAGTACTCCAACACTTCAATCTGCACGCTCCTTCCACAATCGTGACCGATGCCTCCGACTTTGCACTATCTGCTATCCACCTCCAACCAGATTCAAACTCGTTACTGCATCCCGTAGCGTATTACTCTCAAAAACTGGCACCCGCGGAGATTAATTATGATATTCATGATAAAGAACTGCTTGGCATCGTCAAAGCTTTTTGAGAATGGCGCTCATGGCTTGTAGGATCACCTCATACTATCACAACAGTAACAGACCACTCCAACCTTTGTTATTTCATGACCTCCTGGATGTTGAATCGACGTCAAGCCCGTTGGGCTTTCTTCTTATCAGAATTTGATTTCCAACTTGACTACACCCCAGGAACAAAAAACCCGGCGGACCCAGCCTCAAGACGCCTGGATTACGAATCTCAACAGGGGGATGAAACTATCGTTCAACAACGTCAAGCACTCCTTAATCTATATCATACTGCTCGAATTTTTCCTACGTCTACTTTACCTAACATTTCACACACCACTGTCAACTCCCTTTTGACATTTTCTCTTGATAATTCTGAATTACTCAACGAATTCAAGGCCGCTTACCATACCGATACCAAGTGGCGCACTCTGCTACATCAAGGTGACAAATCTATTACACAACAAGATGGCATTATCTTTCATAATGACCAACTTTTTGTTCCTAAATCCCTTCGTGCTAAAATTCTTTACTCTCGTCATGACTCTGTCATTTCTGGTCACCCAGGCCATGCTGGCACTTATAGTAACCTCTCTCATGACTTCTCTTGGCCCGGAATGCTCACCTATTCCTGTGCCTACGTCAAATCTTGTGAAACTTGTGCGCGTACTAAACACATTACGCACAAACCTTATGGTTTACTTCAGCCCCTCGACATTCCTAATCAACCTTGGCAATCCATCTCGATGGATTTCATCACTAAACTCCCTTCTTCCCATGGATTTGACTCTATTTGGGTAATCTGCGACCGAATGACTCGTGCCGCACACTTCATACCAATCTGTGAATCAATGGATGCTCCAGAACTTGCACGACTTTATCTTGACCGAGTTTTCCGTCACCATGGCTTCCCACAGTCTATCATTTCTGATCGAGGATCCGTTTTCGTATCTTCTTTCTTAACCAATCTCATGACCCTTGTCGGAACCAAAATGCAACCCTCTACAGCTTATCATCCACAAACCGACGGACTCACGGAATGAACTAATCAAACCCTAGAAACCTATCTCCGTGCATACACTTCCTATCAACAAGACGATTGGGTTGATTATCTTGCTCTTGCTGAGTTTTCTTTTAATAATTGAGTCAACTCATCTACACAGCAATCACCTTTCTACACGAACCTCGGATATAATCCTGACTTCGAGATTTGACTCACGGAACAAACCACGAACTCAGCATCTAGCGATCTTGCGAACCGCCTTCAAGAGATTCATACAGAACTCTGCCTTGAATTACAACATGCAAATGATTACATGGTGTCCTATTACAATCGCAAGCACTTGTCCGCACCCAAATTCAAGCCTGGTGATCTAGTTTGGCTACTCTGTTGCAACATCAAAACCACACACCCATCCAACAAACTCGACTTTTGCCATCTAGGTCCTTTCAAAATTCTTGCACGTCATGGTCTCTCGTCCTACCTCCTTGAACTTCCCAAATTGTATTCTCGACTTCATCCTGTATTTCATGTATCCCTTATAGAACCATTCACTCCAGCCTCCTCTATCCCCGACCGCACACAAGACACTCCTGTTCCATTGACGGATATTATTCCTGATCAACCATGTAATATTGGCACCATCATTGACACCCGTAAAATTGGTCATCGTTATGACTATTTTGTCCACTGGAAACACTATCCGGACTCCAAAAACTCTTGGATTCCTCTATCAGATATTCCTTCCGAACTCTACAAAACTCTGGAACATTGGCACCGACAGAACTCACGGCAACCATGTCCACCTCAAATTTATCTTGATCGTGATGTAAACCGGAACCCCATCACTTCTTTACCAGATCCGATTCAAGCTACAGAAGACTCGATTTATTGTCCTACTCAATCACCATCTCCTCCTCCTGCACCCTCTCAACGAAACTTCGAACCACCTTTGCAAACCACTACACGCTATGGTTGAGTTGCACGGCCTCCAAGAACCAAAGACTATGCCGACTCAATTCTCAAGAGGGGATGATGTCAAGAACTTTAGCTAAGTCCAATTCTGAAACCCGACACAATCTCCAAGTACCAACTCTTGTCGTCTGTCCCTAATACTCGTGTACCCTATTTTTCAACTCCTAGCATATAATTCTCCTTATCTTTCTCCTTATTCTGTCTCCTTATTCATATTTAGCTTAGACTATCTTACTTATCGTCTCCTTTATCTTATTCTCCTTTTCTTCTGCTCACCTATATAAGCTGCATGTATTTTTTACCATAAATCAGGCAATCAACACAGTTGTTTTGTCTCGCTCTCAGTATCTCTAAGTCTTATCAAGAAACTCAAAAACTCTTATCTGCTTGTATTATCTCAAGTTTTCTAGTTATTCCTTGTCTCTGACAAGGATGCATGATAAGATCTTTGACTGCCTTTACATTGTCTTCAGATATATTTACTGCTCACTTTTTGATCATATGAGATACATACAACCTTGAACATGTTCTTTCTACCTTGCACAATAACATAGGGGTGGTCACTGGGATGACTGTGCTGGATCTGCTCAATCTGATTATAGTGATGCCTGATAATTTTGAATATTGTTGTGCCATTTGAAAATCAGGATATATTGAGTATCCACAACAGTTGCTTGATTGCATAATCCATGGGAAACAATTGATTGATGCAACAAATCATGACAAAATAATGAAAGAGCAAATATATCCACAGAATTGAATGAAAATAAGGTTTTCATTGTTTTCAAAACAAAAGCATCAAGTGACAGCAATTCAAGTTGCCCATCCAACAATGAATCTGCTGATATTGACAATGTATGCAAATCCAAAGAGGGATGATCTATAACCTGGTGAGAAAAAGAAGAAGAAAAAATGGAAAGCACACAATCAGAACAAGAAACAGGCCTGTGATTGAAAGAAGAGATAAAATAGGCAAGGGGGGGTCAAGAAAGGAAACATCCACTTTGGAAAGAGGACAAAGGCCATTGGTAATAAGGAATTTGCAAAATTGAGTGAACCAATTGAGACCAAGAGTAACAACTAAACCATTGTTGGGCAATATTGTAAAAGATATCAGACACAACAAAGAACACTAGTGATGATAGAAAGAGACAAGAAAGATTGACTGCCCATCATGTTCAGAAAAATTCAAACCAAGCATCTGAAGAAGAAAAGAAGAGATAGAGCTGGAAAAGACAGAAGGATTGAATGACACAGAGACTCTATGAGAGTCTAGAAGAATACTCATTCTGGGCAAGGAAGTAGGAAGAGAAGGAAAAGAGAGGAAAACCAATGTTACAGAAGACAAAAAACAAGAGGGTGCAGATTTGAAACAGAGTTTTAAGACAGTGTAGTACTTGGAGTGCAAGTATTACTATAGTTCTTGGGCTTACAGGTAGTTCTAGAAAGTCTCCTCTAATCCACACTGATGCTTGATAATAACCTTGAGGTGTTGATGAAGGGTTACTTCCCAGAATATGTATAATACTCTAAAAATGTAGAGGTGTCTTAACAAACTCCAGCCTAAGTGATTCACTCTCTGGAAACTACTGAGCCTTTGCCTATCAATTGCCTGTCTATTTTCTACTCTACTTGGGCTATTTATACTGCTTTTACAGTGCACAGACCACCAGATACACATGACTTTTGCTCTTGACATTTCAGCATTCATAATTTAATTTGTTGTTCCATTTTTCATTTTTGTGATGCCTGTTTCAGTGCCACCATTCCATTCATCCCTCCTTTGTGTTTTTCGTCCATTCAATTCCTGTGCCACCATTCCATTCATCTCTCCTTTGTGTTCTTCCTTCATTCAATGCCTGTGCCACCATTCCATTCATCTCTTCTATTCATCAAAACATTCCAATCTGGTTAATTTTAGATCAGATCTTCCATTAATCCAGATCACTCCAGATTGATGCCAATCTACTCCATTTGCCAGCCCCCATGCTTCCCCTCCCCATAATAGTGGCTGGACTATTATTGAATTGATAGCTTGAGCTAGTCCCTGCTCTTTGTTCTGTACTTTCTATGTATTTATTAGAGTGTTTTTAAAGATATAATTTGTTGAGACTGCTACCAGGAGGCTTACAGTTTTCAGCCTTATGATTAAATGTTTATTTTGACTTCTGGTACATGTTGTGTCCCTGACTGCTGGTACAGCATCATATCAACAGAAGCAGGGACAATAGTGACAAAAACAGAACAGAACCAACACAAAGACAGATATATTATGAAAGCAGAAAAAAAATGAGAGACAAGACATGCAAATGGCCAAAAAGGGTGCAGATTTCAAAAGAGTTTTGTGACAGGGACTAAAACAAAGCAGAGACATCAGCAGATAAACCAAAGAGGAGAATGCAATAAGACACAACAAGTGATCAATTGTCAGACTTGAAAAAAAACCCACTATTGTTCAAGGGCCATAGACCCACTACTAAAGTAGCAGAAATTTTCCAAGACATGTTGCAGCTAGCGGTTAGACTTAGTGGTAAGGACTTGAATAAGCATGTCTTTACAAGTAAAGAAGACAAAAACTATAAGTAATGTGTGTCTACTACTACTACAAAAATATTTCCATGCTACCACTGTGAGAGTGCACTCTCAGTTCTTGACATGTAGCTTGCTTACACATATTTAAAACTTGCTTAAGACTCTCACACACTTATAGTACTGTCAACTCTGACCATCATTATCATAGTCTTGTGCAAGAATTTTGTATATTTTTTACTCATGCAATGTATAGAATCTGCCATCTGCCTAATTGGTCAGTTCACTGCATGTAGTTTATAGGTGTTAGATGGACAGTATTCTATTAGGTTAGTGGGACTACATGGTCATATGATTTGGAGTTTAGAAACACATTTGTGTGGCACAACATCCTCAGTTGCTATCTGTTACAAAGACAGTTCACTGAGGATATAAGTGTCCAGTTGTTTTGTATGATAATATCTCTCTAACTATACACTACTGGACAGTTATTTGATTGTCTCATAGGTATGAATAAACTTAGTTGCTATCTGTCACAAAGACAGTTCACTGAGAATTCATTTGACTGTCTCATAGGTTCTTGGATCTGGTCCTATAATAGGTAAAAAGTATCCACTATAAATAAGGCCAACAAGATACAAGACTAGCTTATATAGTAACAACCACTAAGTGATAAAACAAGAATGACACCTAGATCATGTGATTTGAATAAGGATTGCTGTACAATAAATCAAATAAAATATTCAGTCATTGGGACAGTTTTTTTGACCCTCTATTATTTTAGCAAAAAGCTTTGTATAATTAGCTAAATTGATAGTTGAAATCCTGTAAGAACATTAAATAAAATCATCTGACATTGTTGGAAGTGTTGAAATGAAGTTCAACCATTTTTCCTTCACTCTACTACTTCTATTTTTAGTGTTTTCCTTGTCTAAATCTGCTTCATCCTTGATCCTCCCAATAGTAAACTCTCCTAGACCAGTTTTAGACTGAATTTGATATACACTATATCCCTCTTTCAAAAGAAAAAAAAAAGACTGTAGAGCAGTAAGCAGAAAATGTAAGCTTTATAGTCATCCCTCCAAGCTCTCCTCCTATGACAACCAGTCATAAAGATTGATTTGAGAAGCACTATTATTCTAAGAAGTAAGAATTTTCTTCAGTTACAATTTTGATAAGCTACAATTTCATTGATCTTTGCAGAAGCAGACAAACTACCTAGCAAGTATTTTCAAGCTGGTGAGCTTTACACTTCAATATTTAATTTGCTTAGTCATACTATCTTTGCTCCTATTTTATTTCCTAAACTGATTTTATTATTCTTGGACTTTTATTCAAATTGTCTATTGATGAGCAGATAGAAGGTGTCTGATAATAATGTAATCTAGCCAACAAGAATATGTTTAGCTTCAGCAGAGATCAGTTATTGACTATGGTGAGCTTTGTATTGAGAGTAAGATATGCCAAAAAATAATAATGAAAGTATAGTAAGAAAGTTTGTGACCAGTACAGTACTCCTTTGAATAGCATCTATTGGGTTTTTCCTGAGAATAGAAGTGGAAACAGCCTCCTCAACAAGCTCAGTAATCTTTGCTACTAAATTTTTAGATATGTGCCATGAAGCATAAGTATATAGAAATTACAAATTTAAGGAATCCATTCAACAAACTATGTTGCAACATATTCAATGGACTTTATTCTAAGTAATTTCATCAGAGTAATTATTGGAAGTTGGATTCTAGAAGCATGCTAATAATGATAAATAATGATAAAGTACTATGCCTCCCCTGATGTTCAAATAACCCTCTGAGTTGTACAAAATCAATTTCTACCACAACCAGCCATATTTAGCACTAGTAACTTGACACTGGAGTTGATATTACCTGAGGTAACCCCCAGGTTATCTTTATCCAAGATCTGGTCTAGTTATTGTGACTTGTTGTTGAGGATAGTAAAAGCAACTGTCATGCTTACTAAGACACGGCAGAGCATAGTTCATAATTCTTGTTGATATATCCAAGTAATGCTCTGTCAGATTCTAATTTATTAATTTCTCATTTCTTATAGGTTGTTGCCATCTGCAGTGCTCTTGTAAATGTGAAGAGTGCTTGCAGGCAGCTGTTTAAGGTGTCAATAAAAAGTAGTACAAGTCTTATGTTGCAGCTGCTTGAAATCTTAAGGTGTGGACATCAAATTTATTCTGTGAACAAATAGCTCATAACACATTCTTCAGGTCAGCATAAGAAATCTGAATGACAGAATACATGGAAAACACGTATCCTGTTGGAAGGGTCCAACCAACTTTTTTCAGTTAAAACTCTATAGTGAAGGACCAAAGCTAGAACCAACAGATAGGGCTTGAGGAGGAGCATAAAGGAAAATCATAGCTGGAGTAATTGGAGAAGGAATGGAGTGTAGAGAGAGAGAATGAGATGGGAGTGGCAAGTGGCAGTGTCAGAAGGCCAATACTTGCCTGAATTACAGATGGAGAACTGGTGCAGTATGATGGCTAAAACTAATGAATAGGGCTAGAGCAGGACTATGAAGAAAAATTATAGCTAGGGGGCAGAAGAAGAATTGAGATCGGGAGCCTTCTGACAGCTCACAGCATGTCCTATGTGTTAGATTACAACAGTGATATTTCAGATTGTCACACTGAACATAGGTTTATCCTCTATGGTCCTCCAGCCGCACAAGGCATCCAGAAACTTAGTGTAAACTTGCTCAATAGTGTAACCAACATGTACTCAGCATCTGGAGTTGAAATATAACATAGAGATTGAAAGCAATAGTCTTTCTGAGAGATGAATATATTTCTGATTAATAATCAAGCAATACCATCTGTGGCTTTGCAACCAATATGCGTGATAGTAAGGCAAAGGATTAGATGAATCTGTCAGAGATTAAACGTGCTGGCTATGCGTACTTGAGTAGCTGCGTCATGTGTGTTCACTTCGATCCCATCAAGCAATTCCTTAGTTCGTGTGCGACAATTCATTTTCTGTTCAGTTCACGCATGTCATCCGCAGGTCGACCTTGAAAGGATCTCGAGCACGCAATAGCCAAAAACAGCATATGCTATACAGAAGGAATTAACGACACAAGATCACACACATAAGTAGTTCCGGTTTCGTGGCTTTCCATAAATACATTACCTACACTGAGAACAATTCATGCTATTTCTGGAACTCAGCCAACACCTCATCCGTATTCAAGAACCTCGTTTTGTTAAGGTCCCCATCTATATCTGATGTGTCAGTGTCTCGTCATCAGTACAACGGAGGAAGGGAATCACCATCAAGTATAGTCGTAATATTATCCCTCTTCAGCTGAAGCAGTCTACGATCTTGCAGGGTGTACTTTGGCCAGTTACCTGCCAGGATATATTAAACAGGGATCGAGAACAATGGACACCGGACGAACCACCAGGATTCATGTCATTAACAAATGCCAACCAGAAATCAAGCATTGTGGTCGAAAAATCGTCCTCGACAGCTGCTTCGCCAGTCGGCAACCTGAATATCAGCGGCAGCTCCGATGCATGCGCCACTGTCATGATTCATCGTCGACCCGGAGGAATAAAGTGCCCACGCTGGATCCTCACTCACCTCCAAGCGTAACATTATTCCCAGGGATAAATTCCGCAAACATATATCCATACACATCCTGTACGGGCGCCGCATGCTCGAAGAACAACCTCCGCGGCGCAAGGAACATCTCATCCGTGTACCACGCCTCTCCGCGATCGAACAGCTCGTTTCCGGTCGCAAACGGGATCTCCCTCGTTGTCGTTGTCGGGAACAGCTCAAATAACCGATCGAACGTCCCCTGCTTCACGGTCGAGTTGTCAATCAGCAGCGCCTGGATGAACGTCTCGAAGAGCGCATCAGACTCCCGCGTCGTGCGTGCTTCTGCGTTCATCGGGAGTAGCGTCACAGAGAAGCTTGTTCCTTCATTCAGCTATGCACTGAGGATAAGGAACGGGAAATCAAAGGGGAATGGAGAGTTACGAACGTTCGTGCCAGCGAGATATGCTACGTCGTGCCTAAACTCGCCTGCTTTGATGAGCGTGGACGCGCGTGTGGACGCAAAGCTCCCCGGTGGACCTATCGAGGGCTGCCAGAGTTGGTTGTTGAGCACGACATTGATCATAGAGTTGCTGATTGATAAGAGAGTCTGTATTCGCCAAAAATGCCATTGATCAGCAGAGGCAAGAGAAAGAGAGATGAGGATGCGCAAACATCGAATGGAACCGCCTGAAGACACGCGATCGCATCTGGTCCCGCGGAGCACCCTGTGTTGGCGAGGAGCCGGGCAAATGGCTTGTCAGGCTCGTCGTAAACGCTTGCAGGGGGAGATGTTTTGCTGCATGGCACTTGAACCTGTGCTCTTCGAAAGAAACAGCTGACAGCACTTACAACGGGCCGACGGGGGATTCCGCCATACCAGCGCGGAAGAGCTTTCTGGAAGCGGGATAGACGATGTGTGCTTCGACACTGCCTGCACCAGCAGACTGAATTGATGTTAGCTCTCAAAGGAAACTAGTCCCGAAAGGCTAAATGACCTGTCCCCAAATTGTAACCTAAAAGCCCAAACATGCATGAGTGGACCTACGCATGAGCTGATTATACATCAATATACCTTGTCAGGATCGCCACCGAACGCTGCAATGTTATCCTGTACGAACTCGAGGGCAAGGCGCTGGTCTAAAAGTCCAGCGTTCAGATCTTCAGGCGCGACGCTCGCACTTGAAAGCTGCAAAGAACAGGTCGATAAAACGAAATGCACAGACATCAAAGTCAACGCACAAATCCGAATGTATTGAGGCGGTAGTTGCTGAGTTTCTTAAGGTGGGTCATTGGAGCTAGGAACCTGGATGCCCAACGCACATAGATACAAAGACGATTGGGCGCTTGTTAGTTACGCTCCGTTGGATGATACCTAGTAGGGGCAGTAGAAGTACAGGTTAGATGAGAAAGAGAGAGGCTTACGCGTGGGATCGTATAAGGGCTCTGAAGCAGCTCTACAGAAGGATTAGCACTAAGACAAAACTTGAGCAAGGGAGCACAACCCCGATGTATATTGACCACCCTGTGATTAATGTAAGTCATAGATAATCTCACCAGAATAAACGGTACATGAATCCAAACTAGAACAGGCAAAGCAGCCGAAGAGGACGTTCCATTCGACCTGAATACCTATACGGCATGGAATCATCAGAACGAGTTGGTAGCAAGCCCTTGTTAACGAACATTAAGGAACAAACAATCTTCCGCGATCGGCGCGCCTAGATCAGACGGGAGCTGAGGGCAAGCATTCCCGAATGTCGACGCATTGATCACCTCCGCACCTGGGGATGCAGCGGGGACGGGGACGGGCGCTTTAAACCGCAAAGAACCGACAGGGGCCTGGGCATATCGTATGCCGATCCATTTCTCGATACCTTGTGCTGTGAACACACCACGAAAAGTACCAATAGGTAGACTAATGTCCAGAGGTTCGGTAGCCGCGAGAGCACAGGTTGTGATGGCTAGAGCTACAAGACTGGGAATATGCATATTGCGAAGCACGTTGGGATGTAGTTGGCGTGCGGAATGGTGATGGACGTGTTTTTCATGCTTGTCATGAGAAGGCTAGCGAGGGAATCAGGCTCTATTTCGAGTGCGAGATAACTAATGATAGTACCTACGACGCGTTGCACGTTGTCAGAAGTATCCTTATCCTTGCCTACGTGGGTATGCCCATGAGTCCTGGGACAGACAGTGAGAGCATGAAGGCTTGTAACGGTACAGACGCGGACTTCCGGTGGAAATTGGAACTTGTCTCGCGTCAAGAACATATTGAGTACTTGGGTCGCCTGACTATCTGAACCATTCTATTACAGATTCTTCGTCGGTCGAACACGGTACAAACAAGAGGAAAGACCGATCACCTGAATTCTGTGCGATTCGACAAGTGTTTTAAGTACTTACTTGCTGGATAATCAGCGCACAGCCACCATAAAGGTTGCACACCCCGTGCACCGTGTTTCACACTCTGTACATCACCTAACTACTATTTACATGTTCTGATACTTGCTGGTGAAATTGGTAAGTCAAATAATCTATTTATATTCTGATATCGATATCAGCCGGTCATTAGCCAAAATTATCTCGATCAGGAAGAGCAGAAATCTCTGGTGGAGTCGCCAAATCACGCAACAAGCCAAACGAGACTCGCTTCTTTTTCCAGAAACTGTACTGCAAGCTGAACCAATATTTCTTGATCAAGCCCATGTGCACAGTCGCTGAACCAATCTAACATATTGAGGATTGATTTGCCCAACCAACGGTCGAAGCTACGTCATGGAATGTTACGCGAGACTTTCCTTCTTTGACTTCGTCGCTCGTCCCAAATAAAGTATATATAGCACAGATTTTTACAATATTGTACTCTCGTTTATTAAGAATGCTGATTTGGGAGAGACCCTTTACGGGTTGCTCCGCACTCCCGCGCTAGCGACTTTGCAAGACAAAGATGGACCTGGCTGAAAAGGAGGTGGGTCAGCCGCGATTCCCCGTTTGAAAGCTAGGAGTCCACGATGCATCGGAAGATGACACTTGCGATTCCCATGAGAAGGTAGTGTGGCCCTAGATCATCACCGAAATGAGAATCGGACTCACCAAGGTCTGTTTTACTTTCGGAAAGCTAGTGTGAGTTTTAAGACGTACTCATGTAAAGTCGGCACGGCTTCTAAATAAGGCACGAGAATCTGTTCGTGCTTAGACAAATACAAATATCCGTAAAAGGGGTCGCGGGACCAGCGACCGATGGCCTTCATGGCTTCAAAAGGCACTCTTCACAACAAATATTCTAATGTTGTTCCAATATGCAAGCTGCGGCCTTGCAAAGGTTCCAAGTTAACAGCTTCGGCTGCCTTCGTCAAAGATTTCTAAGAATTCTTCTTAGTTAAAGGGATCGATCTTCCTTTTTTATTTCTGTATGCAAATAGAGTACTCGAAGATTATTTTTGAGAATGTCCTTTAGGTCTGATAAGTCACTTTGTTTTGCCCAAGATACGTTTTCCCCATGGACTGCTGTTTTGGTTCTGAGAAGGTGAAAAGTCATAGACTGATGCCCTGATCGATCAGTAGAATGCGAAATGTCTATTGGCTTAACATGCAACAAAGGATCAAAAGAAGACAAAGTTGGGACTGTGTTAGATCCAGGAGATCATGGTACGTGCTGGAGCACGTGAGGATGGGTCACCAAGGAAGTGCGCTGCAGGAGAGAGAAAAACATAAGGGATGGAATTAACTGTACAGTACCAAGTGGAATGGAGCAAACACAATCTCAGTCATCTTACACCTGACTAACTCACTATTACAACAGGTTATGGGCCCTAAGCACTCAGATAAACTAAATGGCTCACTGAAACAAGAGAATTGTTAGAGGACCAGCTTTCAGACTGTGTCCAACTCTATTCCAAGCTTAGTCTGATGACACACCCACTCTTAGCACATCTGAATGACCACTCAGCCTGTTCTATCCCCTTTTGTCTTCTAGTAGTCAGCCTTGATGCCCAGTGAGAAATGGATCCTGATACATCTGGAAATATCTGAGTATGTTGGCTTTTGTCAGAATTTTCCAGAAGACCCCAGAAAATGAAATGGTTTCCAGAAAATTTTCTGAGCATATTCAGAAATGTATGAGGTGGTCTGATACCACACCACTGAATTATCCATTCATAACTTAGCTCATCTGGAAATATACTGATATTATATTACTATTAATACTACACATGTGATCTGGTTCTGTCTGAAGTATGCTGAATCTGTCTGATGTATACTGCTCTGTAATAATATATACTAATTGTGAGAGCACAATTGAATCAATGAATAGTAAATGCAACACAAGACATGTTCAACATACCTCAAAGGTTGAATTAATCACTGATTGATACAGATAATGTTAGATGCTTGCACTCATTGAGCAGTCACATCTGTCACCATCCAAGCCAATGCCTTGTCTGCTATGGTCAAAGTTGAGATGAGAAGGTGCTTATTGGCAAGAAAATTTCCATAATCTGTTGTAGAAAGATGAGTCCAAGAATCTGGAAAAAATAAGTTGTGGAATGCAGTTCAGATCCTCAACTTGATACATACCTTCTCTTTGCTGATTCCTTCCAGTAAGCTAACACTGTGCAAGCAAAATTAGAGGCAGAATGTACAGATCAGCCACTCATATCTAGTATACCAAGTTTCTGTAGATACTCATGGACTGGTAGTGGCTTTTGTCAGAGCATGGACCAAGTCCAAAACCCTCAAGCTGAGTACCCAAAGTCCAGCCTAAAATAAAAACACAATGAGTATGCTGTTCAGTCAATGTACAATTTACAACAGACCCTGAGCCTGTGCACATGTGCTCCTCAGAAAAACTGATCACCAAACCACAGTTTGATCAACATTGGTATCCCCTGCACAAAAACTTGCACCAGTGGTCCCAGCACTACCATAAAGCAGCACCACATCAACCTGAGGGAAGAGCCAATCATGTGTTATCCTGTCAATCATGTATTACTTAGGCAGTATCTCAGTATTATCCTCATTCACAACCTTGCTCAACCTTATAGCCCAGCCTTTACATATAATTGCACAAACATCACCTATCTCTCCCTGATTAGTGATGGATCCTGGCCTTGATGTATGAAGGACAAATTTTGAACAACAACAGCTTTCACAAGACACTCTGTGATGTGGTGCAGGTTTGGAACCATGATAGATCCAAAACCTATATAAATGAGTGGCTTCCCATCTTTCCATGCCTTGGCCATGAAATTGAGTAGGCTTTATGATAGTACCCATTTCAGATCCAGATTGTCCAGAAACCAGCTGTGAAAGGACCAAAGATAGTCACAAAACTAATTGTTACCAATTAATTGATGCATTTCATTCAACAGTAGAATACTCATGAGGCACTATTAAATGCTGGAGATTCCACCAGAGGACTCAGAAATGCATGAAAAAATTTTCTTGTCCTCTGCATAAGTTTGAACATGGACCATCTGCATTAAAACAGGGGCAAAACTGACTTGGTCCATGGTAAATGTTAAAATAAGAAATACTACAAGTCATTAGTTATGAAAGAACTCAAATTTAATTTTTCACAAAGGCTTACTGAGAGCTTCAAAAATGTATCTCCAGAAGGGTGGTTGAAGAGACCAGAGCTCTGTGGCAGGTTGTGCAGTTGCAAGCCTTAGTAGCTATGGTGGGTGTGTCAAGAAAAGTAGAAGTTCAAACCATGGTGCCAGCAGCCATCAATATGCATCAATATTCATCAATACAACCAAACTTAACTTGATTGCTCAAAGTTAGATTGATTGATCCAACAAATCATCTAAAATTTCAGCCTGAGCCAGAACAGGCCAGAAATTGAAATTGACTTTCAGATAATCCCAGATCCAGTTCTTCCTGGGCTTGATGCCCAATGAAATTGCATCAGGCAAGAACAAGTCAAATTGTGCCAAATATCTATCAATCAAGTGCAACTATGCCAAATTGTGAGATCAACTTGACTACTGCTCCTGTCAACCAACCAACTGACATTTTCAACCTTACTTTGAATTTTATCTAAGTTACTCTCTGTCAACTCTGTTAAAAAATGTCATTAATTCATCGACATACCTGCAGCTGGCTATTTTCATATTGATTGCATTAGTCACACATTCAACATGTACTTACTCAATATTTGCAATACATTCTTTGCATTGTGCTTGATGTATAGCATCTAAGCTCTTTTTTCAACTACTGTAGCAGGAAAGTATGGCTTGACCTGCTGGTCCAAAAAAACAATACTTCTGTAATTGTGAAGAACTCTGCAAAACTTGACATTCTATTGTAATCCCATTACAAACTATGATTACTACTTATAGACATTACATTATGTATGACAGAAGCCTAACAGTCCAACTAGATATAAGTCATCCAAATGTTTTTTTCACTTTTTTTTTGGCTTTTTCAGTTTCACCTGCTTGTCTGTAGATTTTTATCATTGTAAATAGAAAACATGGTCTTGTTCTGTATTTCTGTGTTTGAATGGGTTGAAGACTGTATGGGCTTACATCTATCAGTTTTCATAATGACTAAATCTTCAATTCATCTACTAATACATGATACTGCAGTTTTCTGATTGCACATACTCAATCTAAAACAATGTAAGTCAAGTGCTACTATTTCACCAAATCCCAGAACTTACTTCTTGCTTTCTCTCTGTTGCTCAATCTAAAACCATGTACATCACTACTGTTTAATTAATTCCAGAACTCATTGTATCTGTAGTAATCTAACTACTTCTAGTGAAACTTATTGGAGCTTACTTGTTTTATCAGGAGAGAGCAAGGTAGGCCTTTTGTTCAATTGCAATATTCAAACTGACATAAAAATATACATGTCTGGGTTATGATACTAGTGCAAAAATTGTGAGTACAAGCTTCATGTCCTCTGTCTTGGTCTAATGTGATTGTTGATTCAGCATCCTACAGCAATTCCAACTTAGTAGCAAGCATATCAATGGACTGATTCATGTTATACCTGATTCAATGTTGTGCACCCCTAGAAATTGTTTTATTCATTGGTTTTTTATTTTACTGGCTGGTATGGAACTTTGTATCTTTTCCTCTGAATACTATGTACAAGTAGTTGACTAATACAGTAATTCAAAATTGAGCAATATTGAGCTGAGTAGAAAGAAGCTAAAAAAATAAGTGAAAATGAAAACTATTCTTGGAGCTTAATATGGCTTGATGCCCCTCATTTTTTCTGGATAACAGTTCAGAATTTCATGCCATCTAGAGCAAGTTTGTGCCAGATTGAGCACTTTTTAATAGGCACAATTTTGCATATTTTCTGGCACGACACAATTTTTACTGGGCTTGATGAGTCATATGCAATTATTGTGAGTCATACTCTATTATATATCAGAGCCTGATTAGCTAAATAGTATTAGTAATAGCCATCCATGTAGTATATAAAGGCAGCCTGTAGTTAGAATATTTCCAGGCTGCACAATAGCAGTGTTCTTCTGGCCTATACACCAAACCTACTATAAGCTTTTTACTAATATCTGACTACTCAGTTAGCCTTGCTGGTTCTTCACCTGATTAGTGAAGTGCATAGCAAACTTATCCTTCTCCAATGCTTCATCTATTCCTTATTCCCTCCTAACTCCACCAATCATATTGGAATCTTGCTCAATGGTGCACATTGGACAGATAACAGAGAAATAATTGAGATCATTTACAATGCTCCTGAAAACCAGATTGCATTATAAGCAGTCATTGGAAACAGTATATATATGATGTAGGATATGTAAAATACAAAATATATAAATGAAGACACAAGAAAACTACAATGAAGGAATCAAAAAGTAGAAAAATGATATAAGAAAAGATCTAATTACATAGTAAATGTAAGGAAACCCCAGCAATCAAAGAAAAGAATAGTAGGATTTTCATCAAATGTAGAGAGTGAAAGCAGAACTTGACAGCATATAGATAATAAACAAACAACAAAATAAATACAAGAAAATATGATGTATAGACAACAAGCATGTGAACATATTAAACATATATAATAGTTATACAATCCAAGCACAAAATTACTGACAATTTATTGGTTAACCATTGGAGATGAAGAGAAAACAGAAATAAATACAAATAAATAATGAGAACAAGCATGGTCAGGAAGAAAGGCCTTGGTATATTCTAGATCTCAGATCTTTGCCTTCATTGCAAAACACTTCAAGATAACAATGTTATTGTTTAATATAGTGGGCTATACATTATTTACAACCAAAACTTCATACTGATTATCTGTTAGGCAACATCAGATAAAAACTCCTTGAGAGTTTCTTGTCTCCACAAGCAAAAGGCTGTCTAATTAGAGAAGGAGAGTAGATGTGTCAGCTACAATTTACCTTTTCCCATGACTAGAAGGCCACAATGCATTGCAGCTAAACATGCTTGATGCTCACAATACCCCTTATCTAGCTGTGGTCTGTGTTTAGTAGAACAATGCTCACTAGCTTATTTTCTAAATGTAAGAGTGAGCCTAATAAAAGACTCATGGAGCAATGGTACTGCTTGCAAGCATAGCACCAAAATTTGCTTGTGTTTTGACAGATACCTGTAGAATGTGTTGCTGGACCATTATCTGATAGCTTTTATAACTTCAAAAGGGACTTCCTGCAGTAGATATTCAAGAGTTGCTCCTATCCTAATTCTATGTCTTTGCAGAGGTTCTAATCCACTGGCTTTTGCTACTTTTGAAAGCACTTTCAAGAACTTTTTCTTGGTTAATGGGACACTTCTCTCTTTTTTGTTCTTATATGCAAAGAGGAGACCCTCTCTTGGAGGGTTGTTGGTATGCATGTGGACTTGAGAGCTCTTTCAGAGTTAGATGTTCCACTTTGAACTGCAGTCTTTGTCCTAGGCAGGAAGAATGTTGTCATTGGCAATTCCTCTTGATTGTGCAAGAGAGTGATATCTGCAGGTTTAATGTGCAGTTGGGGGTCAAATATGAATAATATTGGTACTGTGAACTCACCAAGTCTTGCAGCTGTGTAGAAGCAAGTTGTAGCACAGGCAAAGACAGCTGCATTTAGTGGTT